>JAMAGZ010000086.1:0-82332 GCA_023626575.1 Penicillium sp. PF1803 | reverse complement strand
CAAAAAATACCAATATGGGGCATTTCCCCCCCTAAAAATAAACACGCCCGCTCGCCCCCCCCCCCCCCCCCCCCCCCCCCAAGGCAAGTTCGCCCCCTATTATTGAATGCGACCGTAAATTCTCCTTTCTTATAATAGCCATAACAAATTCTCAGTGCCACTTCGTTTCCAGCCACCAGATCATCCGGGGAATTGAACCGAATCTCATTGGTCCAAGAGCCGTTCACAAGCTGGTTGAAGGTCACAACACGCTCGGTACGACGGAATGCAATACGCAGGCAAACGCGGTCTCCTTGGAAAAGGTCGAACCAGCATCTATTGGTGACATAGCCAATCTTGGACGTGGAGTAGTTCTTCACGGTGATCGTCGCCTTGCTGTCGGCCTCACCCATCGCGCGGGGAAATGTAAGAGAGCCGGAGTCAACGCGGAGCTCCTGGCTTTTAGTTACCCAGTCATCTCTGTGGGGCCATAGTAGTCGTGCGTTAGCTGGTGCGTTAGGGGTTATGTGGTTGGTTGACATGCTGGAGGGAAGGGTGCAAATCGGGAGAGGATGGGGAAGCGCTAGATGGACTAACCCTCCCATGTTATCCCCGGGTCCGGCGGGACCTGCACCCTCATCAAGGGATTCTGGCTTTTGGGGGTTCAGGCTCATTGAAGTTGAGGACCTCTCCTTGCTGGGCTCCACTATCCTCTGGATAGAGAGGGATGGGGGAGCATTCACTAGGGCCGGTTTCCGATGTAACTGTCATCGTTGTTTGTCTGGCAAGATACGTTGGGTAATACGAAAGTCTTCGTCTAGTATGTCCGGAAAAGGTTTATTCTATTCTTCATCTGAGGAATTACTCGGGATTTTATACATACACACGGTGGAAGGGGCTGTGACACCTTCGTGCTGCAGTATCAGGTTTGGATGTGGCTGGCTGAAAAATCGGCGCTATTAGCAACTTCATGCATATGCATCAAGTATGTATATTCGGCTGATGGTCCTCTTGTTCCAATAGCTCTGATTACTGGGGGATAGTCAGATGCAGATGTATCATGCAAAGACGTCTGAAATGGGAGGTAAAGCCCGCCTTATTGATACCTGGCTCTCAGACTGGACTTGGGTTTAGAGGAAAGTTGATATGTTATTCTTTCTGATGAAATAACCCCAGTAAATACTCTTTCTCGACAAGGGAATCAAACAGGAAGTTACTCCTCGTTCTGTAGAGAATATGCCAAGCTAGGTTCAACACGTTAAGAAGACTGTAAGGCCCGGTGGGCATCGTGGATTTTACTCGGATCTCCAACGTTACTTCATATCAAGCTGCTGCAAATACGGCAACATCGCAATTCAGCTTTGGATGTGTTCCAATTGACGAGCAGAGCAGCATCTACAGGTGAGATGATAGCCCCATAGCGCATTGGCGCTACATGATTGGAATTTTGGAAAATTTACCCTACTAAACCAGAGATCTACTATGCATCACAGAGAGGTAAGATTGATCTGGTAACTGAGATACTCGTGGCACTTACTGATCTTCCTTGTCCCTCGTTGGCTTGACAGTCATGTAACTATCCCCTATCACACTCTCATGCATCCCATGCGTATGCGGTGCACTTCCCTCCTTCTACCAAATCGGGTCTATGAACGGTGTGCAGTATGCACTCTGAATCCTTTGATGTCGTGTTACACAATACGTTGTATTGGCCGCACGGCCAGTTTCCCACATCTCTGATATCTTCTCGTATCACTTTTTTTTTTTCATATCCTACATCTTCATATAGGGTATAAATACAACGATCTCTCCTTAGGTAGAAGCTAGACGGAATTTAAATCAAGATCTCCTTCGCATGGTTTATCAGATGTCTATCTCAAAGCAAGTCGGTTCAGTTTAGGCGAGTGTAATTAATTCATTGTCAACCTGATCTTTTGAAGTTCTAAAAAGAAATCACAGAACGGATAACAAATGGCGGTGCGCTTGAAGCAGAGCGGGGACGGGACACCCACGTTAGAACTTTACGAAAATCGTCCGATGCTACAATTATAACACTGGATAGGCGTCTAACATAGACTGGAAGAGGTCTATAGATAGTACTACCAAAATTGCATGTTGTTGCGGACGATAGTCAAACTACTTCACCTTACTCGTTAGAGTTATAACTTTTTTTTTCATCCTTCGTGTTTTTTTTCGTTTTTAAGTAAAAAGCAAACCAAGTCAGTACAACCTAGCATATATTGGGACCTAAAAAATCACATCTATATTCGCTGAATAAAAGGCAAAAATTGGGTGCTACCAAGCGAGGACTTCTTTGTCTCATCTCAGCTCATCCAATCATCCCATCATTCCTCATTTTCCAATAACCCATGCCCAGGCCAGCCCGGACGCGGATACCGATGTTCCTGATCCAATCCACAAGATTCCAAAAACTCATCAAAATTCAAATTCCCCATACTCAAATTAACATGACCATCATGAGCATCGCGCCCTTTGATACGGCCGTAGAGAAGACCCTTGGTAGAAGCATCTTCCACGTCTTTCAGAAGTGCCATCGCCCGTTCATCATCATGTTGCCAAATATAATGATCCGTATCTACCATGAGAACGGTTTGATCCATGCCGGATTGTTCGTCGATGAAGAAAATTGGCATTTGACAAGATGTACACCGTCGCATTTTCCAGAATATTCGCCAAATATCATCGATCGTTCCGTCAAGGGCAATTTTATGGCCGTCTTCCCAGGGAACGAAGCAACACGCTTTTTGACCGTCGAGTTGTGCATTGTCCATGAGCAATTCTGTTTTCAATGCGCTGATTTGATCGGTGGAAAGTTTGTTGGTGAGGTAGAAGACGGCAATGGATATTAGCCCCTCTCCATTTACCGGTTCCCACAGGGGAGGATTATAATAGAAAGGTTCATCGGGTCCAATCAAGAACTCCACTTGGCTTGAGTCGGGTAGGCTGCCATTTTTTAGATCCTCTTGTAGCTGTGCAACCTTGCCCAGACGGCCGTTCGAGTGATTCACTTTGGTCTTTGCCATTTGGTCCAGAGTGTTGCGTGCCATCAAAACAAATCCATCATTGCCATGATAGATTGACACGAGCTGAGCATCACCAAGAACAAGAGAGTGGGGAGATGGCTTGGTGGGTGCGAGTAGGTAATTCAAAGGACAGAGAGAGCGATCATGTCTTTCCTTCCAGTGATACTCCAGATCCCGTCGTGTCGCATAGGTTTTCTGCTCCCAAGGAATCAATTTGACTCGTATATCCGGCCATTCCTCTTCTCTCTTCCTTTTCGCGGGACTTGTAGGCCTCCTTTGCAAACACCTTTGTACCTCCCGCCGTAGGATCGACTGCATCGAGTCCCTCTCGTCTTCCGTTGTAGGAAACGTGAGAAATATGACGAGGTTCTCTGACCTGATTGCTGTAGAGACTGAGTCAGGTTTACTGCGATGATCCAAGCGCGAGACAATACTGGCCACCAGCTCAGCCGGCAGGGGTGTAGAGTCTAACAAAGCAGCTTTGGTCCCATGTTCGAATTCTTCTCGTCCCGTTGTTATCGACGTATCAGCAATGAATACTGCATGATCCGGATCATGAAGTTCGAGGCCATAGTCACATAAACGGGTCGTTATATCGATGCTATTGCCTCCGAGAAACTTATATGAAAGCTCGAATGTATCAAGTAGACTCGATATTGCCGCCGCATCTGTCCCTTGAATCGTATGCCGCTTCGCAATGACACGAATGTACGCGCTCGTTTCGATTTCTACATGGCCGGTCTGCGTTGAGGTTTTGGAAGGTGATCGAATTCCAACCATCACAACCGAGAGTAACGGACTCTCTCCCGGTCGTGGGTCGCCGTGGAGTTGGCGCTTGGTCAATCTATCTGCAACCAGGAAGCCAGTCTTGCCATCCCGATGAGCCAGAACAGCTAGACCATAGATATTTGCCTTGCTATCACGCCGTCCTTTGTTACCATAAAAAGGCTGGGGCAAGCCGAGCTTAGGAGGGTGCCATAATTGCGCACGAAGAGTGTCACCGATTGAATTTTGTAAATACTGGACAAGGAGCGTCTCATCGGCATGGTCCAACTCGGCCAGCAAGGCGACCAGCAACGATTCCGTCTGGTCTGATTGTGGGGGTTTGGACTCCATCCCACCCGTTTAGAGCGATGGAGGGTGGTCCTTCGTAATTTGGAGAACAGGCCAAGAAACTAAGGGAATCAGATGTGTTCTGGGCAGAAAAAAGAACGAAAAAGAAACTACGCCAGGCCTCTCTTGGCCCCCACTGGGTAATACGAGGGATCTGCGGATCTTTTTTTCAGCCGCACACAGAGCCGCATGCCGATGACGTTGGCGGGGTTCTGAACAGGGAGGACCAGCGTGGTTGGTTGATTTACCTGGGGATGTGACGAGTAGTGCTGATGTGATACCAGACAAGCCCTGAAGCCCTAGGTTAGTTCGGGTTAGACGCACGTTTGGGAGAAAGACTAATGGAAAAAAAGTAGACACATCAGGACATCAGGAATCTGGTAACTAAGTAATTAATTACATCCAACATTTACTCTGCCGCCACAAATGATCAGAGAATTGAATCATGCCATCACAGCCGTAGACTACCGTTAAGATAGATGTCTGCTCTGCTGCAGTATCTATCTGGGTTTGATGTACAAAGGGTATCAGCAAGATCCACAAACTTCCTCCCCTTCTCCCCGCATGCAGGGCGTGATCTAATGTACTAGAATTGAAAGAGGCAAGAAGAACCACGAGAAAGAATCGGCATAGACATCACAACACGAAAAGAGACACACAACTGAAAAAGACACAAGAAAATGAACGGGGATAGATGAGACTCGTGGGATGGCGTTAGGATAGATATCAGGTTGAGCCGAAGGCCAGCGACAGGAGAACAAACTGAAAGAAGTCCGGTGTCCACGGCAGACAGCCGTCGAGTTTCAAGAGGAGCATCGCCACAGACGAGCATCCCTCAGAGGGGGTAGCGGGATCATTTACGGTCGAAGAACCAGCTCGAGCGCTTGCCCGATGCCTCCTGCGATTGCACGCCCGCGACGTTCGCATTCGCCGGCCCGTCCGACCCGCCCCCGCCACGCAATGGTTTGGCGATACGCGATCCGCCGAAGCTGAAACTCCCATTGCCATCCGGGAGGCCTCGGGTGGAGCCCTGCTTCGCAGCCTCGAGGCGCTCCTTGACGGCAGTGAGTTGGGCTTCGAATCTAAAAACGAAAAAAACGATCAGTCAGAATTAGCGGAGGCTCAAGCATGGAGATTGGGGAGGGGAACAGAGATCAACGTACCGATGGTTGGCCTGGGTCAACTTCTCCTGGCTCTCCTGGAGCAAGCCCTCGAGACTGGCAATGCGATCGTTACGTGCAAGTAGCTTGCGCTCTGCAATAGCAACCTCCTTCTTGAACAGACTGTTCTGCTCCACCAGCTGGCGCTGGACAGACGTCAACTGCTCCAGGTTACGTTCCAGGAAGGCCATCTTCTTCTGTTGAGCTCGGCTGTTGGACGAACGCAGCACGTTGTTGTACTGCTCGCGTGCGTCGTCCAGGGAGATTTCAAGCTCGACCACCCGCTCGCAACGGTTCTGGAGATCACGCATAAGGGACTTCTTCATGGCATCGAATTCGGCAATCCGCTGCTCCAGATCATCGGCAGCAGCGCGGTATGTCGGGTTTCCGGTCTTGTTGTCGGGTACTGATTGGCGCATCTTGTTGAGTTCCTCGTCCTTTTGGGTAATCTGAGTTTGGAGGTGCTCGATGGCGGCCCTCTCAGCCTCCTTTCGGCGGTCAAAGACCTTCTCCACGCGTTGGAAAATCTCGTCAACATCACCTTCACCCACACTGCGGGTCAAGAGTTCCTCATAGTCACGCAGTAAGTCATCAAACTCCTTCAACAGCTCGGCGTAACGGCTATCCTGCCCCACACCAGTTTCACCTCGGTCATTCATGGTGAGCTCAGCCTGTCGAATGAAGCCTTGCGTTTCCAAGAGACCAGTTTGCAGCTCAAGAAGATCATCAGGCGCGATTGTCTCCCCGGCGGCGCTCACTTCGTGAAGAGATTTGACCTGTGAGATCAAACCCTGCAACTTGCGCTCGTTTGTGGAGAACAGGTCGTCACCAAGATCAAAGCCAGCCATCATCTTGGCCATCTTCTCCGCCTTCTTCTTTTCCTTTTCATCCAGCGCCGCAGTGGTCTCCTTGGCCTTCATACGGACATCGAGAAGCTGCTGCTTCACCTCATCCAACTCACCGGTCAGCTCGGCATTAGCTTCCCGGAGGCCATCCATGGTGATGCCCGCCTCCTTGCTCTCATACGACACCTTCTCCAACTGCATGCGAAGTTCGTTTACTTCGGAACCCAGACGCTCGTTGTCCTTGACTGAGCTTCCTGCATTCTCCTTCAACGACTTCAACTCCTCTCGCACATCACGAAGACTACGCTCGACATTAGCGATATGGGTTTCCTTTTCGGCGATCTGGTCCTGCAATTCATTCTCCCGACGGAGGAACTCCTCGCGCTCATCTTTCTCCAGCACCAGGCTGGGTGTGCTAGAGCGGTCGCCCACACGAGAGTCGGGCCGGGGCGTCTCCGAGCGAGCAGTCTCCTGCAGACGGGATGGTGTGCCAGGTCGAGGCCCACGGGCTTCAGCCTTGGCAGCGTTCACGATCTCATTCCCCCGGGCTGGTGTCCAGTGGTCTTTGGGGACGCTGTCTCCACCACGCCACAAGTTGACTTCGCCCTCCAGCGCAGAGATATAGCTCTCGTAGCTGGTCACCTGAGTCTGGGCCTTGCGCAAAAGCTGCTTAAGCTCGGCAGGGCTGAGCTCAGCGTTGACCTTGGCTTTGTTCTTAATGGCCTTGGCACGAACACCGAAGCGCAGAGTGGAGATGGTTTCTGCGTCGTTGTAGCTGCTAGGCGAACAGTTGATAATCAAGGTGGTTCGAGAGTTACCACCCAGCGACTCCTGCAGAATACGAGTGAGCTTAGAGTCACGATAGGGGACGTGACTCGATTTGCCATCGGTAAGGGCGTTGATGACCATGCCGAGCGCACTCAAACTCTTGTTGATCTTCTTGGCTTCCTCCAAAGTTTGACCACTGGCGCCTGTCTTGCCGACCTTCTCACTACCAGCCAAATCCACCAAGAAGAGCTGGCCACTCTTGGCAGAACCCGTCTCGACATTCTTCTGGCTGACGGTAATGACAAAGATCGAGTGCGAACGAGATGACTCCTGGTTCATGTTGGTTGCGGCCACCGCTCGAGCATTTCCACCCCGGCGCATGACTTCGTAAACCTCTTGCACGCTGGAGACATACACTTCGAGCAATCCTTTAACGTACACACCACGGGACTTCTCCTCGTGAACCGGCAGGTTGTCGTTCTGCGGGACGAGCAAATCGCGAATCCGCTCCATGTAGATCTCCATATAACTGACCCGCACGGTGTATTCAATGTTGCTCGGACTCGTCAGGATACTGGCGAAGATTTGTTCGACAATGCGCGGAATCACACCCTTGCCCACGTCGTCATCAATATCGGAACCCATCATCGTGTACGACTTTCCCGCACCGGTCTGACCGTACGCAAACACCGTTCCATTATAACCATTCAGAATATCGTCAACGGTAGGGCGAATCGAGAAGTCGAAGATATCGGCCTGGGCCGTGTCCATAGGAAATACACGATCGAAGGTAAAGGAGCCGGCGCCCTCATTTGACTAGATGTGTGCCTGTTAGCCGACTCTGTGTTTCCCCACTCCCCGCAGCCCGCCATCTTCCACTCACGTTGATAATACATGACTCCTCACTCTCGAATTCGACAACCGGCTTACCACCGGAGCCCAATTCAACCTTATTCTGGGGGCGGAATCTGGCAACCACTGTATTGCGTGGTTAGTTGGGCTCTGTCGGTGTGTCTATCAGGGCTCTCCTCCACATTGTGCGTGCGCCTACCCTTAATGGTGTTGGACCCCGAGGACCTGATTTTTGTAGTTAGTAGTGCCCTGAAAAGGCTCTCTCGAGGAAACTCACGCCATATTTGCAGTTCACAGGCGCTCTCCTGGGTCAAGGCAGACCCCAAAGAGGGGCAGATAAATCCCGGGGGTCGAGGTGTTTCACGCTGGCTGGAGGGTCCAGGGTCAGGGGTCTGCACGTGTGCGTGTGCGCACGTCCAGGAGGTCGTAGAAGAGGAGTTCTTAAAAAAAAGAGAAAGTACAGGAGCGCAGCCCAGCACGACGATTTCGGACGAATAAGGAGTGAAATGGTCGGAGGTAGAGGTCGGAGTGGATTTGTTGACACGCCCCCGTTTGGGGACGTTTGGCCGACCGCCTCAAACTAAATTGCTTGGGACGTGCGGGACTGCGGATATGCGCGTAAGCGCACGCACTAGTCATGCGCGCTTCTTTTACTCTAACTATCCGCCGTTTTCTAGACATTTTCCCGTTTGAAAGGTTTTAGTTGCTTTATATCAGTAGCTGACAAATTATTAAAAATGCCTTGATCAGGCTCCTGGTACGCATATTGTAGGCCGATGCATTGAGGCTATGGAACGGAGTGGAAACAGAATGTTAAATGCACGAGGGGAGTCATTGAGGACATAACAGAACTGAGAAAAGGAACGGAGAGGATTCAAAGAGAGGGAATAACACGAGAAGAATATAAAAACAAGAACCATGCGCCGAAACGCCACGCTGTGCAGATCAACCGACCCGAATTTGATACTTGACCCCCAATTTGCCCAAGTCATTTCGTTGAGCCGAGGCAGACTGGCTCTGAACGTAGCTTGAGAACCGAGTGGTGATATGTTTTTCTTTTCAATCCTCCCAGCTCTTTTCCACAGTCTCTCGCACCCGCTTGATGTATTCCTTGCGGTTGTCCTTGTACAAGTTCGATGCTTCCACGTTCGCCGGAGAAGAGGTGTTGGGGTCGTTGAGGAGGCTAGAGAAAATTCCATCCAATGTCAGTATCTTGCTATTATCCACTGCAATATGGAAACGCATCCTTGCAAGCTCGTACCTCTGGATACTCGTCAGGATAGCAGCAACATCGTATGTGGGACTCCAGCGGTTCTGAAGAATATCGAGACAAAGCTCGCCGGTCCCGTAGACGTTGGGATGGAACATCTGACTGATGAACTTGACGCCCGGGGGCTTGTTGGGATATTGTTCCTCAAAGTTCATCACCAGGCGGAATGTACCATCCTCAAAGGGAGTGTCGGCGGGACCGATAATGACGGCATTCCTGTAACTTCATTAGCCCACGGCACCGACGATATCGAAAGCCAAGGCTTAGGAGGTCTATCTGCACATACCATGTCATGACATTGTCGGCAACGGGCGATGCGGAAACACCAGCGGGGGGATCGGTTTGCATGCGCTGTATTCAGAAGCTTGTGGTTAGTGGAGGGGCAAATAACCTTCTCAGAGGACCTTCTGGGGTTGCTCGGGAAGAAGGAACAGAGGTAAAAAGACCATTCAAGGATGGTCGCTTCGATTGCTTTGTGGAAAGGTATCTCCTCCGAGCCAGGAGATGTTGGAATTGATTCCAAGCACCAGAACTCCAAGCTCATTGTGTTGCCATTGGACGTACCTTGAAGTCCCGCATCAAACGGCGGCGCGCAGAGGTCGACATGATGATATGATAGTAGACGAAGCGGGATGGATAAAGGGAGCTGGTATGAGCTGAAGTAGGACGTAAGCAACCAGGAGAATACTGGAAGCAGTGGGAAGGAAGCTGGAAGATGTTGCTGCACGAGGCGACTAACGGTGACTGGAGAAGGTGGGAGGAGGGGAATCCCAATCGGATCCGGATCAAATTCGGAGAAACTCCCCCAATCAAGCCGACGCGCGGAAAAAGTCCGAAGCCTGGCAGTCAGGTGACAGGTCCATGCTCTTTGACTGTCGTTTGTCCGATAAGTCGGGGCTCAGATCGTTTGATCAAAAAGAAGTCAAAACTGTCAGAACTTTATTCCGGACTCAAGCCCTGAAAGTGAAATGCAGGCCAATCTGGGATCTAATTTAAACTGCCGACTGCCGACTGGTGGATTTCAGGACTTCCAGTTCTACCTTGGGTTCGCAAGACGAAGTATATTATGACACACTCACTGTAGATTTATCGTCACTTGCCTATGAACATTCTGCGGCCGAGAACACGGATTCTAATGGCTGTGCTTAATATTTAATACCTGAGATGCTATTCTTTACTGATTTTCGAGTAGTGAATCATTTTCAGACCGAGGGTCGGATGGTCGGAACTATAAGGGCAGCATGGTCACTGTGATATGTGGTGTCCTCTGACGAAAACATATAAGCAGAACGATGAGATGAACCAGATCTAGGAGACGATGGTTGTAAGAGGTATAGGGCACTCTTGACTTATAACTCACTTCACTCTGGATCATATTCAACTAGTCCCTAGTTCTATATCCAATGTTGATGTTGGACTGTGTACTAGGTTTCGGACGCCAATGATATCATGTGGATGGATCGTTCCAGCCTCGGCTCAGCGGTTACAGGCGGCTCGCAAGCGGGTAAAGAGGCGGCGGGCATGGAATGTTGCTTATCTACATGCCACACTCGCCTTTCACTCTTCTTACTTCTTTCCTCGTCCTCGTGAATTCCATAGTCTTTGAAATTGACGGTCCGATTTACCTCACTCCTTACCATCATGATCAACGCCGCAGGGCTGTCTGCCCGTCTTCCTACGCGAGGCGCCATCCCCGCATTCCGCGCTCAGCGACACTTTAGCTCCGCCCGCCCGGCGTTGCAGGAGATTCAGGATGCCTACATTCTGGGTGCCTCTCGTACACCAACTGCCAAGGTAAGATCCTATCGATGAGAGAGGGCTACCAACAGCGGTTCTCAGTTTTTCGCCACTTACTCACTCATTTCTTCTACCTTTAGTTCAATGGCTCCTTCGCCTCCGTCTCGGCTCCCCAGCTCGGTGCGGTCGCCATCAAGTCTGCTCTGAGCAAGTCCAACATCCCCGTCGAGAAAATCACCGATGTGTATATGGGAAATGTTCTGCAAGGATCGGTCGGCCAGGCCCCCGCCCGCCAGGCGTCCATGTTCGCCGGTCTGCCCTCAAGTGTCGAGTCCATGACCGTGAACAAGGTGTGCGCTTCCGGTCTGAAGGCCGTTGTCTTGGCAGCCCAGAATATTCAGCTGGGTTTGGCCGAGGCTCAGGTCGCTGGTGGTATGGAGAACATGACCCGAGTGCCGTACTACATGCCCCGTTCCAGCCAGCTGCCTCCCTTCGGTGAGATCAAGCTGGAGGACGGTCTGATCAAGGATGGCCTCTGGGACGTTTACAACCAGTTCCACATGGGTATCTGCGCCGAGCAAACAGCCAAGAAGTACGAGATCTCGCGGAAGGACCAGGACGACTATGCCATCCGCTCCTACGAGCGGGCCCAGCAAGCGTGGAAGGAGAACAAGTTTGCCGATGAGATTGCCCCAGTGACCGTCAAGGGTAAGAAGGGCGAGACTATCATCGAGCGGGATGAGGGCTACGAGAACTTGCGCATCGACAAGTTGACTACATTGAAGCCTGCTTTCCTGCGTGACGGAACCGGCACGGTGACTGCGGGCAACGCCTCGACTATGAACGATGGCGCGTCTGCCTTGGTCCTGGGCAACAAGGCTCTGGCTCGGGAGTTCGGTGGCGGTGGTCGCGCCCTGGCACGCATTGTGTCCTCCGCTGATGCTGCGATCGACCCCGTTGACTTCCCCGTGGCTCCAGCTAAGGCCGTGCCAATCGCTTTGGCGCGTGCGGGTATTACCGCGGACCAGGTGGCTGTGTGGGAGTTCAACGAGGCGTTTGCCGCCGTGATCAAGGCTAACGAGAAGGTAAGAGATCACTGAGCCCCTCGACCGATTCTGACACTTGCAAAACTGGTACTGACTCATGTCTTTCCCACTAGATCCTCGGTCTCCAAGACGCCCGGGTCAACTTGCTGGGCGGTGCCATCTCCCTGGGTCACGCTCTGGGTAGCTCCGGTTCTCGCATCCTCGTCACCCTCCTCCACCAGCTCCAGCCTGGTGAGTATGGTGTGGCTGCCATCTGCAATGGTGGCGGTGCAGCAACCGCAATGGTTGTGCAGAAGCTGGACCGTGTGGACTAAAAAGGTCTTACGTCGGACGAAGTCATCGACAGCACCTATCATGATACCCTCGCATCTTGACACTGAGTATAGGTGTCTCTATCCCCCCTTGTATATATTATGGCGAGCCTCTTGTGATCAAATTGAAGTATCTAGGTTCCAACAAGAAAAATATCAGAACCTCTTAGATATTATCTTTTCTATAGTAGTTAGCTCGGAGCAGATCTAAACAGGGCCTTCGAAATTGACCGAAGATTCTTGAGCTTCAGCCTAGAAAGCCTTGGATATAACGGAAAAAGAACCCTATTTGAGTATCAAGTGTCTATTTGATATCTGATTACTCGTTGATTACGGGTTGATTGCTGGTTCAAACTTCATTGTAGAGAATACTGGCAGGAATGGCGCTAGTCCCGATCGGGTGGGTTCGACACGCGCGGAACCAGCGCGCTTTGCACTGAACGTTTCCTTTGACCTCAACCACCAAAGTTGCAAATGTGAGAAGTGCATGAGACCGAGGATTTGAATTCAGCACGATGCTGAGCCCAGTGGATTTGCCCTTCTCCCCCTCCTGTTTCGACGCCCTCTCCTGGTCAGCAGATGGCGACCTCGCCATTGCCGCGGGCGAGTATGTCCAGATTCTGGTATGTCGAGAGTCTGTGGAAAAGCTCGGTGAGCATCGAGATACTAACATGTTGATAGACATTAAAGAAATCCGACACAGAGTCATCTGCACCCCAAAACCAGGATGAGTGGAATATTACTCGTATCCGCGCCAATCTCTTCACTCTGGCCGAGTGGCAGGTCATCGCACCCCAGAACCGGGATGATTTCTCAATCGCAGCCGAGCAGTCCACCAGTACAGTAGTGGGTGTTGCTTGGTCTCCACCAGGTCTGGCCTGTTTTCGCCGAAGTGTGCTCGCGGTATTGACATCTAATCTCTTGTTATCTCTGTGGGAGCCAACTGGCACCCAACGTCAGTGGACAAGAGTCGCCATCGTGAACCATGCTTTCCATCTTGATCCCACAGCCCCGGCGCAGCTTAGTGGCTCGGAACTGCGAAGATCCAACATTCGATCATTCCAATGGTGTCAGCCTTTACTTGCACCATCCCTCAACCCGGGTTTACCACCTGAGCCTGAGACCCGCTGGGGTGTGCACCTACTCATGGTCACTAACGATGCCAATGAAGCTATTATCCTACGTGTTCGGAGGTTGGTGAACGGGAAAAGCTCCTCTGTACCCTACTCAATCGATAAACTGGCACTGTACTCGATGGAGGATGACCAAGAACGTTATCCACAACCCTGCTGTGGATCGCTTCTTCGGAGTGCCCTTCAATCCAAAGCCAGGGTATTGTCAGTTTCTTGTGGTCCGTGGCTTGAATCATCCCAACAAAGTGAAGATAGTGTATACACTGCTACCGCAATGATTGCTGCGGTATTTGGCACGCAGCTACGCGTTTTCAAGACGACGGTGACCTTGCATGCATCTGACCGGGTTGATGGTGATAACCCCCAATATGAGGCCAGAGCAAGACTCTCGGATCATCCATTGGGCCCAATCGCCTCGGAATGGACGTCCCGTCCTGTGAATGGCCCATTCAAATGGGCTTCTACCGTATGTTAAATCCGATCGGAATATGGAGCAATTGCTAATCCTAAATCAAATCTAGAACGAACCTGCTGCAATCACACTCGTAGCTGCCACCAGCGTGGGATTTTTGACGGTGTCCATTCCGCGAGCTGTTTACGATGGAAGTGCGAGCTCCGATGAACTCGATAGCCAGCACTGGCCTTTATCTCTTCTCGCCGAAGAGAGTGGCGAAGGCCCAAGGAGATACCTGGAACCAATCTCGGGTACGTCCCTTTATCAGAATTGATAGGTAGGCACCTGATTTCTGATCTATTCTAGGGATGACTACTTTGTACGATGAGAACAGCGAAGCGTTGAGCCTTCATCTGGGCACAATGAGTGCGGTAGGGATCGTTCTTAGCCTGGATGGATCTAGAGCAGAAATTGGTTCGAGAAAACCTCAATGGAGCACAATCATAGAGGACCGTCTCGAACAGTTCGACTTGGATCGCGATTTGGGAGGACAGAGCGTCGCCCGAGTCTGGGGACTGGCTTCCTACCGTGGTGTGGTTGCCGTGCTCTTCTCGCGGCATCCAACAGATATGATTGAATATCGAGTCACGTCCGATGAAAGGTCTGCGCTCGCATTTGCCTCCGAGGATCCAGAATACTCCCCCGACATACATACACTTCTCGCTCCGATTACCTCGGCCACCGAGTCATGGTCCCCGGCGGATCAGCGTGAGGCAGTGATATCGTATTTGCTGTCAAGCATGGATGGAACGGCCGAAAAAGACCCAGAGAGTCAGAGGCTTATCTATGCATCAGCTTGCTGCGCCATTGTTGATCAAAAGGGCGCAGCTATCCGAGATCATGCCCGGCAGTCGCTAGAACGACTCGCAGTCCTGACAGGCGCGGACCTGAACGACGAGATTGCCAGATGTGATGAAGAATCTCCGACATTACCTGCCAAGTCTACAGAGCAGCTTAACGGCCCCGGGGCACATATGTTTGAAAGGTGTGAGATTTGCGACGCGGGAATAGCATGGGTCTCAGCGGGTGAAGCCCAATGCGCAGAAGGCCATCTTTTTGGTATGTTGCACAACAAGTCTCCCAAAAGACAACTTCGAACTGAGTCAATTCATTTCTAGTGCGTTGCGGACTGAGCTTCCTGGCCATTCAGGAACCTGGATTATCCAAGTATTGCTCCCGTTGTCGGACAGAGTACATCAACGAAGAAACGGTGGCTGGAATACACAAAGGCAGCCTCTGCCCCCTATTCAGGGATCTGTTTGAAGCTTTTGATATGTGCCTATATTGCGGAGGCAAATTCCAGGGCAGCATCTAGGTTTCGCCTTCATTTACTCTGGATGCAATCCAGACCAGGGGTCGTCTAACAAGAATTGATCAAAACGCTCTCGACCAACAGGATAATTCGCTCCAGTAAGCTCTATGCATTCAGGTTCATTCGTCTTTTGGATCATCTATGTCAAGCCAAGCAACGCTCCTGCAATGGGATCCCACTCGTCATCCCATCGACGCAAGCTTTCTTTCTGAGCACCTTCCCGCAGGCGATCTAATTTTTGATTGTCACCGAACAACTCGACCAACTGATCCGTTAGCTCCGCCGAGCTTCCAAAGCCCATCCCGTTGGCACCTTCGGTCACCAACTCCGGCCAGGCTTCAAACCGATCCCAGCCAACAACTGGCAGACCCGCACCAAACATATCCACAACCTTCATCGGGAGGTCAACACCGCTGCTACTGGTGTGCAGGCTGACACCCAGAGATGCTGATGCCAAGAGTCGCGCATAGTCTGGTACCGTCAACCATGCGGTTCGAATGGTGACTCTTTGAAGTTTTCCTGCTGCTTCCAAGGTCGCAATTTGCTTCAAATACATATCCTTTTGCGGACCCTTTCCGGTGATGATGGCCAGAATATCTGGAAGTTGTGGCTGAGCGACCGCGACCTCGGAATACTTCACCAAAGCCTCAATGAGGACGGAAAAGTCCTCATCCGGGGTCCAGGATGTGGAGCTCACCAGGACACGAACGGCACCGGTTTTCAACAAAGCACGAAGAGGCTCTGTCTCTGGCAGAGTCGTGAGGAACGCGGTGCGTTCATCCGAGCTGGTAATGGGATGAAAGTGGCTCCCTGGTCGATCGTGCAATGACAAGATGGGCGCCTGAAGCTGAAAGTCCTTCTTCAGAACCCGGCCCATCGCATCTGTTACGCAGAGGTGGGCTGAAGCTGACCGGCCGAAAGTCTTTTCATACCAAGTCGACAGCTTAACAAGAGGGTGTGTGTCGCCTAGCTTGAGTGCCAGAATCGAGTATCCAAAATTATGCCAATCAATAATGAGCCGTGTTTGCCGTAGGAAGCATGACAAGGATGTCACTGCCAACGTAGGAATAGAAGGTGGATTCTACTAAGCGTAAGCAACAGCTCCGTGCTATCCTTACTGGGTTCGAGGCTCGACCTACCTGCACGATAATCCACCGCGCTGGAGCGGTCGCGTATGCAAGGCATTGCCAGAGACAAGCGACTTGGAAGAGAACCTTCAATGGCCCAAATATCGTAAACAGAAGTTTATTACTGGTCTGTAGGATAGCCGGATGAGGACGCAAGGGGACGATGGTGATATTGGGATTGGATACGATATCAGGGTGCGGGTCGGATTCTATTCAACAGCATACAATCAGCCAATTAGCTACATATTTTGTTGACAAGGTCCATTATACAGAGAACCTTACCTTTATATCCAATGATAACCACCTCCCCCCCTTTCCTAGCAATACTCAGGGCATGGTATTGCATGCGTGGACTCCGTCCAATATCTCCCAAGACGAGGATCTGCACGGTCGGCTTCTCCTTCTCTGCTTGTCCTGTCGATGATCGAGGTGGGACATACTGCGAGGGAAGCAGTAGAATCACCACCGTCAATGCACTGGACAGGACAAATGCGATGGTGATGAGTGAATCGATCATGTTGGGGGAGGCCAATCCAGGGAATCCACCAGTTCGGCCGAGGTCGTTCGCGTGTCCAAATGTGATGGCGCGTTGCTTATCGGGGGATGATAAGGGTCACGTGGGGAGCTGATTGATGGTACCTGTATTGTATTGTATTGTATACATCACCAGCAGGTCTTGTAGGAACTCAAACAATACGGCCTGAAGTTATTGTTGAAGATTAGCTGTATTCAGTAACCGTATAGATTTTGAAATCCTTTTTTTAGCTGGACTTCAATATCTATCTTGTGTAGGACGGTATCAATCAAAGAGGGCCTAAGTATATCTATCTGTACGTATCGTATTCAACTTATATTATCGTAATGTATCGCTGTCACTTGCCCCCCCGGAGATGTCGAGGGCCTCAGCGCATCTCTCCGCAAACTACTCCGTACTGCGCGACTCCGTGACCTCCTTTCCCTGTTGCCCCCCGTTCCCTCACCTCACTCGCACGGTGGCAGATTACTGCTTGCTGCACTCCTTCCAATTGATCCTCTCTGCGCGATGCTGTGTGCTTCTTCAACACTGAACGGCCCGATTTGAGCTTTCTTGGCTCCGCTACGCCTCCAGCTTCTTGGCGTCGCCCCTGTCCGTCCTGTTCGCCGCCGCTCGATTCCCTTGCCCACCTGCGCATCCAACACACAAGGAGACAATGTCAGCGGGGGCCTTGCCCTCGATTGCGGATATCGCTGCTCCACTTCCTGGACATTCACACAGTCACAGCCGTGGTCGCGGACATGGTCACAATCGATCTGCTCGATGGGCGCAACCGCCACCTTCGTCGCTGGGACATTCCAGCAGCCCACCAGAATCGGAGCCGACCGGCGCTGTGAATGCTAGCTATTCGTATAGTCATTCTTCGCAGCCGTCCGTGTCTCATCATAACCATTCGGATTCCTCCCACTCGATTGGACACCACCACCACACCCATACCACGTCCTCGATCCACCACGTTGCGTCGCATACGCATACACATGCCCACGGGCATGGGCACGACCACGACGACCACGACCACGACCACGACCATGACCATGGCCATTCTCATAGCTCAGACTCGATAGCGCAGGCGGGGCACAAAACAAAGTTGATGTAGGCGGACAACTCTTGATCACCGAGTGATAGCTAACATCAAATTTTAGACATGAAATATATACCGGCTCCCTTATCGCATTGCCTTGGATTGCTCTATCCTGGTATTCTCGGAGCTGCGCGATAGTGGACATTCCAGAAAATTCCACAACACCATCAATTGCGTCGGTTGGGCAAGTTGGATCAAAGGTTGGACTAGTGACCGCCATGACCCTACTCGCGTTCGGCTGTGGTCAGATCGTGAGGAAGAATTACCTACAAAGTGGTTCCACGAGCACCTGGTCTATAAAATTGCCAGTAGCCAGTGCGAAGACAGCCCAATTGGCTGTACAGCAAGTCTTCTCTGTTGGATTGCCAATCTTCGCTGCCTTGAAGGTTGGAGGCTTCTTGGTAGCCTTCGCTCTTCTTCTTGCAACGGCCTCGGGTCTGCCAAGCGTGGCCAGCGCAACCTCTCAAAGCGGGCCATCGGAGCGATACACCAAGAAGCGGTTCACCATTGTCCTCTTGGTTGCAGCTGTGCTTTTGAGCGTTATTGGTATGAACCAGCCGTGGGATTCCTCGCCGTTTATGGGATATACGGCACTTTTGGTATCGGTCTTTGTTCTCCCTCCTCCCTTCCCAACGCTTCGTCGCCAGGGCCCTATTCCAGAGCCAGGACTCGTTGCTGAGTCTATGGCTCAACACAGCAAGGCCTCGGATGCAGGCCAATCATCTGTCGCTATTACGACCGACGCACCTCTGGCGCTCGTCACCGGAGCGTCTATGGCTGCCTTGACCCTAATCGTCTCTCGTGGCTTGCCATTCAGTACGCGGGAGCTGATCTACATTTTGCCGGCTGCGCTATCCTTCGCGTTATCCTTGATGATCTGGTTCCCCTTGGGCCTTCGTTCTGGTGATAAATTTGGTCTCGCTGTCAGCACTGCGACGGCGGCTCTCTTCTGCTCACTTCATACCAAGGATGATTTCTTGTTTATTTATGCCGCACGCGGTATTCTCGCTGGCGTCTCTTTCTTCGCTGCCAGAATGGATGACAGCCAGCTACGCCTAGATGCGCATTCGCACATATACGCCCATAATCACCACCATGGACATACACATGGGAGCACAGGAAATACTCGAGTCACAAAGTGGCTACTTCATCGCAGTGAGGATTATCCCCTTTTGCATAGCATTCTCAAGGAGAAAGATTCTCGCAGCATCTTCTACTTCATGTGGTACGTTGTATATGCCCCAGGCTTTGTATTCTATTACTAATATTTTCTAGCCTGAACTTTACATTCATGCTTGTTCAGCTGTCATACGGCTTCGTCACTGGCTCTCTCGGTCTGCTCAGTGATAGTATCCACATGTTCTTCGATTGCCTTGCTCTCGTTGTTGGACTTTGCGCTGCTGTCATGAGTAAATGGCCGCCAAATGCGCGGTTTCCATATGGCTATGGCAAGGTGGACACCTTGTCTGGGTTTGCCAATGGCATCTTCCTCATGTGAGTACCCTCGATCAAAAGAGCCAAAATATTCAAGTCCTGACAATAAACAGGATCATTAGCGTGGAGATTATCTACGAAGCGGTGGAGCGGCTGTCTTCTGGAAGTCAGATGCACCGTATCGGTGAATTGCTAGCTGTCAGTGTAGCGGGCCTGCTCGTCAATCTGGTCGGTATTTTCAGCTTCGAGCACGGACATCACCATCATGGTCATGACCACGGCCATGACCACTCTCATGGAAATGAGAATATGCATGGCATTTTCCTGCATATTCTCGCCGATACACTGGGCTCGGTGGCTGTGGTGATCTCGACCATTCTCGTGCATTATTCAGGATGGTCAGGCTATGACCCCTTGGCTTCATGCTTTATCGCCATTTTGATCTTCGCCTCGGCCGTACCGCTGGTCAGTAGCACGGCCAAAACTTTACTTTTGACTTTACCGGCGGATACCGAGTATAATGTTCGTGAAACCCTGGCCGGGGTGAGTACTCTACGCGGGGTTGTGAGCTACACCGTGCCCAAGTTCTGGCTCGACGATACCAGTTCCTCGTCTTCAGGTCATGACCATACTCATGATCATTCTGGCCATGCCGGCTGCGGTCATAACCACGGCCAGGACCATAGCCACAGCCATAGCCACAACAATCACGACCACAGCCACGGTCATGGTCATGACCACGGACACGACCATGACCATGCGCATGAACACAAGAACCAAAAAGTCCTTGGAGTCATTCACGTGGTTGCTTCTCGTGGTGCGGACCTTGAAGATGTCCGCCAGCGGACAGCGAATTACCTTCGCGAGAAGGATATGGATATTGTGGTCCAAGTGGAGCGCGATGGAGATGGCCGTTGCTGGTGCGGGGGTGGAAGCAAAAGCCCCTGAGTGATACAAGGCAATCTCCTAAGAGCCAATTCAAACCCTGTTGGTTTACAGAGTTCCATACTCGGCTCATTTCTGTCTTCTTGGCCAACCCAGCTGTCTCCATCCCCACACGATGTATAAATCGGGGCATTGGAATTGGTTTGCTCACCAGTCAGCAGCAAATAACACATATTTCAAGAAATGCTACATACGACGACGGCCTTCTGTCGAACCCCCTTCAAAATGTACATGTACCACCCGTAAGCTTCACTAACCGTAGCGTTCCTGAACTGAATGTTGCATCCGTGCTACCTGTATTTTCCAATCATCGGCCTGAGCCGCCTTCTCCTGCAGATTGCCAGGAGTCCTGGCTCTTCCTACTTTCGCAATCAGTCCAGACCGGATCTCGATTATTCTCGCATACTGAAATCTTTGTATAGTCGTACAAACCTATTCAACTAAGCCTCGGCCCGCACATGTTTGCGATCTTCTTGCGAAGGAGAGAATTTCGTCGCCCTCGGAGATATCAAAGTGAAGGCAAGACATTGTACTCACTCTATTTATACTTCAAGCCACGTTAATCCGCAGCTAAGCATCGATAGGCATCTGTCAAGCTGGAAATATCAGGAGGACTTGATACGATATATCCGACACTCGCAGCAATCAGTTGTCCTAACAACCATCATCGGTGTTTAAGAGAATTGCATCGTCAACCTATCCTTGAGACCTATACACGATATCAAATATCTTTCAAGGTACAACCAACCACTTCGTGGTTTTCATGGAATTCGAAAGACAAACACAACAATTCACAGCCTTTAGCATCTCAAATTCGCAGTATGTCATCACTCCCAGCCCCGAGGCCATCCCATGTCGACCGAATCTTCCGGGAGGGATACGCAAAGATCTTCGAAGCACAAACAGTCTTCCTAACAGGAAGCACCGGCTCATTAGGAGGCTGTCTACTATACAAATTAGCCCTCCAACTACCCATACGCAGAATCTACGCATTAACCCGCGGAACACCAGAACAAGCAATTGCAAAATGGAAGAAAGCCATGCCCGATCATACACAAGCCATTCTTGCCTCGAAGAAAGTAGACTTCGTCATCGGCGACATCAAAGCAGTTGATTTCGGTATTCAACCCGTTATTCTGGAAAAGTTACGAAATGAGGTTACCCTCGTCATTCACACAGCTGCAAAAATCACCCTCGATGCTGGTGTCCACGACGCGATCGAGAACAACTGTCTCCCATCGCTGGAAATGGCTCGTATCGCCTCACAATTCCGACGACTGAAACTCTTGATCCAGATATCCACCGCCTACGCGAATAGTTTCCTACCCGATGGACCCGTTCTCGAACGACCATATACTCTCTCCGACCAGGATCCGGAGGAGGAATTAGCATCGGTGCTATCACTAGATCAATCCCCATACACAAATCGATTCTCATCGACATACGCTTACGCCAAGTATCTGATGGAACGACTCCTTCCCAAGCGGTATCCCCTCTTACCGATTTTAGTTCTTCGCCCAACGATCTTCGGCCAGGCACTCCGCCATCCCTACCCACTCTACGGCCTGGAGAATTCCACGCCCCTGAACAAATTCTTCCAATACTTCATGGCCGACCAAGGCGCGACACAGGTCTGGCACGCGGCAGAAGGCTACAAAAGCGGGACAAACATCCTGGATGAAATCCCCGTGGACTTTGTCGCAAATGCATGTCTTCTACACGCAGCAGCACGTACAACGGGAATCGTCCAAATCGGGTCTGAATTATACCACCCTCTCACATTTGATGAGTACCTGGACATCGCCATTTCAAATGCCCCGCCGAGTATTCGTCGTGATCTTCCTCGGGTGGTATTTACCGAAGATCGGAATGCACCGCAGTGCTTCTTGGCTGAGTTGGTGCAGGTTGCATCGAGGAATTGGATGTTTGATTGTGGTCGGTCGTATTGGTTGAAACAAGTTGGTGGGCCGCTTGGTTTGCGGGCGGATCAGTGGGAGATTGAGGAGGTTAATAAGAAGCGGATTCGACAGATTTATAAGCGTGCTGTAGAGAGGGCGAGGATTTGAGAGATGTGGAGGTGATCAGTTTGGGAGGTGTGCGTGGTTTGAGTAGGATGAAACTGTCATTAAGGTAGTAAAGTAGTATTTCCATTGGAGTGATATATGATGGCAATTTGAGGTTTCAAATGTACAAAAAGAAGATATGGGGGTGTAATGTACAGGATTTCCATAATGATCATGAAAGGTAGGGCAATTCTATCGTCAGGTATACAGAGTCATATCTGCTACATGCTTAGCAGGGATTTTTTTTGAGTATCGAGGCTCACGGTAGGCGAGGCCCGGCGTCAAGCATAAACGAGACACTCTGTTGAAAGATGTCTCATGGTGAACAGACCCGCTAGAAGTGCCGACCGTAGTCTACACGACTGGGAAGATACTCTCTGGGAGAGGAAGAGAGTGCGATTGCCCGACCATATGCTGACTGGCAGCCTTTGTAGGTAGCCCAAGAAGGCGCAGCTTGGACCTTGAGCTCTGAAGGCAAATTGCCTTCAATCGGGGCCTATCAATTGTGACAGTCACGGGAGTGAATTTGTTGCTTCCCCAGCCATGGCCTATCTCGTTTGTCACAATCAGTGCATCATTGAACGTGTCAAACATACGTTGAGAATGAGGTCAATCCCGACCCCACGATCATAGACCCATTCGTCGTTGAGGCCACGACAAGAACCCAGTCCACTGAGCATCCGCAGGTTGCAAGACACGCAGCAGCTCCAAAACCAGTGATTTACCCGAATTTTGAGCCCACCACCACCGGCCATCCAGTTCCCCTAGTAACACTCCCCAGTGCATCAGGATCAGTAATGCCAGGGGCTGTCGGCGCCTGACGTTATCCACAAACTCCTTATCAACCGCCGCAAGCCATGCAAGGACTTCCCCCGGATCTTGAGAGCTTGCATACAAGGTATAGCAAGTCCGGAGATGATCAATGACCTCTTTGTTGACATGATATTGCTGCGGATCCATACCGGCCACTGTCTCTTCGTTCAACATGGTGAGCCCATCAAAGGCCGCCGATGCGTCGGTGTCAAGTCCAGGTAGACTTGTATCATAAAGGTCCCTCTGACGAGAGTAGAGATTGATTTTAATCCAGGATCGGCCGATATGTATGATCTTCTTCACGCCTTGCAGAAGCTCAAACACCACGAGCATATTCTCGATCATATTGGAGTTTTCATCGCGTGGGGCTGTGACTCGTGGTAAGGCGATGCCAATCACCGTGGTTACAATCGACTGTGCTAGTACGGCCTCGCAATTCTGCGGTGTAAGATTATCGATCGCGGCACGGAAGGGCGCAAAGGACAAATTATGATACTGCAAAGCCGTATCAATATAAGCCAGAGAGGTCGGTGACTCTGTCGTCGTGGCTATATGTAGCGCGGCGAATGCCAGAATGCCATTCATCAAAAAATCATATTGAAGAGCCAGACGCGGGATGACAATTTGCCAAACATGAAATTTCGACTCGGAAGTACACACGGTGCTAAATGTTTCCGTGGCGAATTTATGCATCAACTCGAGATCTCGCACTCCGGAGATGGCGGATGGAGTGGAGGCTGGACTGATGGGCGCCAACGCCCGGGGAATGTCCAATTCTCTGGCTGGGACGGGCGCATTATTACGTCTTCGCGCGCTGGGCGCATCGCGTGGCGGGGCTTTTAAGTAGGTACAGCTGAGTTCCCGTGAAATACAATTCGAGCAGGGGGGACCCTTTTCGTCGCACTGTGTTGCGTCAGCTTGGGGAGTGTGATGCAGAACCCGGCTCGACGGTATAGATAACTCACCTTGACACGACGTCGCTTGCATTGGTCACAGCCATTGCGAGACTTGGTATGCGCCCGTCTTGGAGGCATGTCGACGACGCGCGAGTTGACGAAGCGACGTCGCCGCGCGAGGGAAAAGGCCGAGAGTCACGTGGCATGTTGTTGACTCCTGACGTTAACTCCGAGAATCGATGATAAATCTCACCAGATCGACTATTTTCCCACGGGAATCATGGTTTCTTTTAAATCAAAAGACTCCAAGAGGAAGAAACTCTTCAGCATCCCGAAGGTGACTTCGGTCCGAACGCTCCACAGGGGATCAGCCATCAGCCCATGACATACATCAAACTTGTCTCGAGCCTCAAAACGACCGTCCAAACAGCCCTTCGTTTGCCCACGGCCAATGTCAATTCCCCGATTCGTTATGCATGGTCCCCCGGCGATAACTAAAGATCTCCGGTGGATCCCGGTGGGGTCGAAAAGCAGCGAGAATGGCCCTGGAAAACGGAAGCGAAGCCAGAAACGAAGGCGGGCACGAGAACGAGAACGAGAGCGATGCTGAAGGGCCAATCGCCGTTGCGAATCAAGGCCGTTTCATGTAATTTGCAAGGCTCCACTGATTTAGCAGCCTCGCTCTCGCGTCAGCGTCAGTACTGCTGTACTTGGCAAGTACTCCGTACAGTAACTAGTGCTCTCCACGTCTGGTCTGACTGTCTTAAATGGGTACATGGGTCACCATGGGGGCGACGGGATGTTTTTTTTTCTCTTGTTTGCGAGAGAGAGAGATTATCGTCAACGCCATCGCCAGCGTTTGCTTGCGACCAAGTACGTCCTTGTTAACTCGCACTTGAGAGTTGGCTCGCTCATCCCTCTCCCGACCTGATCGTCTCAAGCGCAAAAGTCAATCCGAATCCCTGCGAACGGACACTCCCCGACCAAAATGCCGAGCTACGCTGATTGTACGGCTGTCAGCCCGCTCTGCCCAGTAAAGGCTACCACCTACGGCTACTATCCCAACTTTGGCGGCAACGTCTTCTTCACGGTTTTCTTC
The DNA here is from genome assembly GCA_023626575.1 of Penicillium sp. PF1803. Taxonomy (NCBI): domain Eukaryota; kingdom Fungi; phylum Ascomycota; class Eurotiomycetes; order Eurotiales; family Aspergillaceae; genus Penicillium; species Penicillium sp. PF1803. The sequence continues at coordinate 57,315 of JAMAGZ010000086.1, read as the reverse complement.
GGTGTTCTCGGTGTCCTCCAGATTGGTTATGGAATCTACTTTCGCACCTGGACCTTCATGGTCGCCTTGGGCGCCGGTGCGATTATGGAAATGGCTGGATACGTGGGCCGAGTCTTGATGAACTCCAACCCGTGGAATCAGAGTGCATTCAAGTTGCAAATCGTGTGTCTAGTTCTTGCACCGACCTTTGTGGCCGCCGGTGTCTACCTGACCCTCAAGCATATTGTGTTGAACCTCGGCCCCGAGCACTCGAAGCTGAAGCCGCGCCTCTTCACTTGGATCTTCATCAGCTGTGATATCGGCTCGTTGATTCTGCAGGCAGCCGGTGGTGGTGTTGCGGCCGCTGCTGGGAAGACGAATCAGAAACTCCTCAAGGCTGGTGACGATATCATTATTGCGGGTATTGCCTTCCAGGTGGTTACAATGGCGGTTTGTGGCTTACTCGGTCTCCACTTCTTTTGGAATGTGTACCGCAGCGGCAATGGCTTGGTGAGCGAGAAGACTCTGGATGATCCTACGCCGGCGATTTCTCCTCGGCGGATGAGACTTGTTATTATCGCCGAGGTCTTTGCCTACTTCACCGTGCTGATTCGGTGTATCTATCGGTGGGTTACACCTTGACCTCGAAGCAAGGGTTATCAACTAACTGTTGGATATAGTATTCCCGAGATGGCTGGTGGTTGGGGCAGCCCGTTGATGCAAAAGGAGAATGAGTTCCTCGTTCTGGATGGAATGTAAGTACTCTTGGGATTACCCGACTGAGTTGCCTATGCTAATAATTTCAGGATGATTGCCTTGGCCTGTACATCCTTCACCCTCGTCCACCCGGGTCTTTTTATTCCCTCCATGCGGACCGGCCGCAAAAACAGCGCTTAGACGACCGTTCTCTTTCTTCATTTCAAAATTCTTTCTGAATCCTTCTCACTGGCATTCTGCCTTTTTCACATTGTCTCTTTTGCGTTTAATAGAATCAGGCATAGCGTGATTTCACATTGACCATACCATGAACATATGATGAGTTACCTTGGAATACATTTTTCAAGTTTTTCAAGCATATTGAATATACGCTTTGAAGTGCATTCATCCAAACCCAGTTGCATTTTCATGGCTAGGCCAAAACCCCTCCTCATCTCCTACGGAATAAACCATAAGTACCTATACTACGACCGCAGGGGGGTTGAAGAAGCAGTGCTTAGATTCAAAGTAGAAAAGTCCAATTCAAGGCCCAAACCCCCATCATAGAGTAATGATAAACTCCAAACCCCGAAAAACCGTGAAACTCGCATCAAGTATAGAAAATACGATCCCCCGAGAAGAACAGGCTTCATCGCGGAACCATGAATGCTAGATCATTCCACCCATAATCAAAAAAATTTCCCATAAGCGCTCGCTCTATAATGCAAATCAAGAGAGCAACACCACGAGCAAGGCATAAGCAGAAAAGAGAAGAACCCAGGCCCAGAAAATCTGAACTTCAGGCATACCAGGAAAGAAGATTGAAAGTAAACGAGGAAAAGAAAAAAGGAAAGAACAAAAGGAAAGAAAGAGAATATAACCAGCCAAATGCAACCATGGAAAAAAAGATATCATAACCGTCCGTAGTCTGTCCTCGTTTAGTCCTCCCCTTGACTCTCCCGCACACACCGGCGCACGCGCTTCTTGAACTCGGCCGGATCCTCACGCCACAACCGCGCAGCTTCAACGTTGGCGGGACTTTCGTCGTTCGGGCTGGACAGCATGGAGATGACAGACAGCAGGATGGTCTCGGGGGTCTGGACGGGCGACCAGCGCTCGGCGGCAGACTCGTAACCGAACTTATCCTCCTCGGGCGGGTGCAGGATGGAGATGCAAACGTCGCCGTTCTCATAGACTGCCACGGTGTACATGTTAGCCTCTAGCCTCCTCTTCTGCTTGGTCTCACACCGGGCCGACAATTCGCAATCTTCGATCGGGTCATGCCCGAGGCATCGGAATTGGCGATCACTTACTATTCGGGTGGAAGAGGGGCGATTCGAACTTCATCTTTGGCGGCATGTGGGGGTATTCAGGCGGGAAGGAGAGACGAGCGCGGAAGAAACCACCTACAAAACAGTGTTAACATTCTACTCAACTATATTCAACCGTCTCCTTGTGCCCTGTCCTGCCTCCAAAATGTTCGTCCATCCCAAAGGTCCCACAAGGAAGAGTAGTAGAGTTAAGGGTCCCCGGCAGATCGGCAAAGAAGGGAATTCCAGCACGTACCTCCATACAACTTAACATCGTCCGAGATCATCAGCATAACCTCCCATTCAAAGACGTTATTATCGACCAGACCACAGCTGATCCCGGGAATGTCCTTATCAGACTGCATTTGCTGCAGTTGGCGGGACAGCATGCGGCCGGCGGGGGAAGTCGCCATTGTGAAAGGTGAGCGAGTGTAGAACGAGAGGCTAAGAGCCGAAGAGGTGAGGTTGTTGAGAGGACGAGAGGGTCAGAAGGCAAGTCGAAGACTGTCGGGGATTTGAAGGAGGCCTAAGTTGAGGAGGAGAAGAAGAGGACGAGAGAGGGGAAATGCAAAAAGTAATGAAGGCGGTGAGGAGGGAGAGCGGCGGGGTGTACAGACTGTAGAGTCTAGACGCGAGAGTGGGGAGGATAGAATATGATCGAATAGTATAGTTTCAAATCTTGATTAGGGTTAGTTTAATGAGACTTGAGTCTTCTACTGAGTACTCAGAGTATCTAGGTAGATCCCCGTCACCTTGAAGAAACAAGTCATACCTAGTCTCACGCCGGATGTACAGATAAAGTGCATCAGAGAGATAGATCTGATAACATAGCAGGTCAAACAGTTTGATTTCTTGCTAATAAAGAGCTATGGACAATATAATGCAATAAAGAAATGGAAAGGGAGAGGGCATCAGGAGAGAGTGTGATCGTAAGTCAAAGAAAAGCCCCGAGAAGGGCTGTCCAGATAATATAGGGTCCACCATAACCAAAAATGGCCACAGTTCCAGGTATTCCAGGTTTATAATCTAAGCAGGCGAGGGCTTAGCAGAGCCATCATGCTTGAGAGCGTTGGGAGCCATGGTGATGATCTGGACAAAGATCAAGATACCAGCCAACAGACCCAGGGCAACCTCGATAGCAACGGTCTTACCGATGACCTTGGCAAAGCGAACGCGAGCAGCCCAGTCAAAGGTGGTCCAGGCATCCAACAGACCAATGTGGCCGCTGCCACCGACAATCTGGGGCTGAACCTTGCCACCGAAGGAGCGGTCAAAGGGAACAATGGTCTCGTCCTCCTCGGGCAGCATGGAAGCCGCAACACGGACAAAGATGACACGAGCGGGGATGGAAATGAGGAAGGCGAACAGTGCAGGGACACCCATCACCACCAGGTAGCGGCAGGCGGTGACCATCGAGGACTCGTTGCCATTGTTGGACTCGATCCAACCGGCAAAGCTGGCGATGGCCATGGGGAGGAAGAAACCAGCAGCAGTCAATACATCAGCCAAGGCAGCAGCAGGGGCAATCTTGACCCAGGTGCGGAAGCTAGGAATACGCTGGTAGAAGCGCTTGGGGGAAGGCTCGGAGATGACAATGTGCACCCAGGCCATCTGCCAGGTAGACAGGAGAATGCTGAGGATGGACTGCACAAAGAATTGGATGATGAAGGAGCCAGAGGGGAGGAAGCTCGAGATGATTCCCCGGGTAATTCCATAGGTCAGATACATGGCCAGACCACGGAAACCGGACCAGAAGCCCGCGCGGGCCCGGAGGTGCTTGATAGTAGTGCGCAGCTTGCTGGTGACGGGCTGAGGACGAGCGGAAGCGGCAAGTTCGGGCTCGTTGGGGTCGAAAGGCTTGGTCGGGTCCTCCTCGGGAGGGTTATCGATGCGAACGTAGACATCCGGGTTGGAGTCCTCAACGGCGGCGAGAGTAGCCACGACACCACCATAAGTATATTCCACCTAGCGGCGTCATGAGTTTGGGAGTTTGGATCGGGGTTGTATCCGTCTTGATTGAAAGAAAACTTACTGCCCACATAACAAGGCCAAAGACCAAAACTGTCAGGGCCAGACAGGCAGCGAGAGCGCCCGAGATCTGCTCAGGCTGCTTCTCGGGGTCCTTGAACTGGGCGGAGGCAAGCTCCGTGCCCCGACGGACGAGATGGCCCGTGATGAAGGACATGGTGGGTTAAACGGTTATCAAATATAAAATATAAATGGAAATCAAAGGGAGGAGATGGAGTAGATGGAAATGAAGGTGAGAAAACGAGAGTGAGATGGGGTGGGATGATGAAATGAGAAGAAGAAGAGGGGGGAGCCGCTCTGTTTTGAAGGAAGAACGCTCACAGCCTCACTTGGACTAACGTAGGCAGCACCGGATATGCGGCTCTTTTTAGTTGAAACTGGCTGTTGGCCTGTTAGCGCTATACGGAACTGGGCGGTTAACTCACGAACAGTCAGCAATTTAGTTAACTGAACTAGTCTCTCCAGACTCTCGTTAGGATGAAGATTTTATTCTCCAAATGCCGGAGTCTCCACTTAGCCATAGCCATAGCCAGAGCTATGGCGATGAGGCGCTTTGAGGGTTATCAACTATGATTATAAGGTAATGTACATCCCCAAATGGTTCTATATCATTTCTATTTCTCATCAAGTATTACCTTGTTCCACAACTGTCTACTTTCTTTCAACTTCCCTCGTAAATTAATGCAGAGCCTTGTCTTTCCGAGTGTTGGCTGTCAGACTCGTAAAAAGCGTCACTTAAATATAGCACTCTGACCCCCTAAACTATCGGAGCTTCTCATCTCCGACCGAGCCGAACCAACAAAACGAGACTTGAGAAGTTGGGATTGGCCCCCAGAGAAAAAGAGGACCCCTACGTCAAGCTATCAACGAATCAACACTCACCTCGCTTACCTCCGTTGCGCCACCATGGTCAATGCAGCCAATCCGGGACTGTTGAAGACTCGGAGAGAAAGAGAGAACGAGAAACGAGAGAGAACATCAGAGACAAGAGAAAAACTCTGTATCACTACTATTACCCTGCGTAGACAAATTCTCAATAGGAAAGAGAGTCAAAAGATCAAACAAGTAAGATATGATAGATAACAGTGAACACCTAAGCCATAACCATATCTACCTTCTGTAACCAGCCCATCTTACCTGAGTCATGAACGAGATCCGGAAAATGTGCAAAGCGGGGGCCTTCTCGAACCCCCACACCTACTTTATCTACGGAGTAACGCCGAGAAATGATGCCTAAAAGATTGATAAGCTTCTTGGAGAGTCGATAGCTTTAACAGTTAAAGAAGTCACTCACCAAAGACCATAGCTATGTAGGTACCTAGTGTTTTTCTACTGCCAGGTGGGGCGTTCCTTCCTGAGATGCGGCCTTATACATAGTTCAAGTTAAAACACAAAAATGGAATCAACTCTGATCCAACTATCAGAACACTTGAGCTTCAAATATAAATCAAGATAAGTCACGGGTTAGACTTTGGTGGCCGGTTTCGGGTCGGCCGAGCGAGACATCCCAAAATAACACAGTAAATACGATGGTGTACTACCTCGTATCAAAGCATTTAGATCTATTTTATCATAAAAATCAGAGACAGATGATCCAGGTAGTATCTCTAACCTACTAGCCAAGGACAAGAAGATTGATGATAAGACAGGACGGGAGAATGATAAGGCCAATCAAGGAGATAAACTCGGCCGAGCTTATGCTCACCAAACTATTTATTAAGCCCAGTATAGTAACTACCTGGACTGCAATTTTATCATCGAAATGAAACAAAACCCGGCAAGGATGCATCGTGGACCCCCAGTCATCGATTTTGCCCGTAAGTGTTCTCAATACTGACTTCATAACCCTACTAACCACACCGTCAGCTTTCTATGGGCAGGACGAACCCGCACGATCAAAACTCAAAGACGAGATCCGCGATGCCTGTCTAAACTATGGGTTCTTCCAATTACGCAACCATGGTATTCCGGAGGACCTTCAAAGAGAAATCTTACGCCAATCTGAGGATTTCTTCAGTCTGCCAGTTGAAATCAAGGACAAATACAACAAGGGTAGGTACCTGCCACAACTTGATCTAGGGACGAGTTAAAAGTTCTGACTTTCAGGAAGCTGTCGGCGGATTCGATCGTGGCTACGAACGACTACGATCCCAGAATTTCGAAAAGCTTGCAAAGGGAGATCTCAAAGAGGGGTATTTCCTGGCACAAGATCTTCCTCTTGATGATCCCTACGTTCGGGCACGGAAATGGGCTCAAGGGCCCAATAAGTATCCTTCTGAGGTTAAGGACCCATATTTATGGAAGAAAACAGTCGATGATTATCACTCGGTGGCATCAAAAGTCGCGAAGAATGTGCTGCGTGTTATTTTTGACACCCTTGGAGAAGGGCATGATTTCCTTGATGAGTTTTGTGAGCATCCAGTTGCTGTACTTCGTCTGCTTCATTATCCTCCACAGGATCCAACTGCTTCGGATTTAGAACGAGGTAAGCGCTCAATCGTAGTCTAACGTCCTAAACATTTTGTTTTCGATACACTGACAGCTACTGAAGGCATTGGTGCTCACACTGACTTCGGTGCTGTCACAATCCTCCTTCAAGACTCTACCGGCGGTTTGCAAGTTCGAGACCGCAAAACCGGAGAGTGGATTGATATTGAACCAATCCCAGATGCAGTTGTTGTCAATACGGGCAACTTGATCATGTGTTGGACCAATGGCCGTTATGTCTCTAATTTGCATCGTGTTGTCAACAAAACCGGGATTGGGAGATACAGTGTGCCCTTCTTCTTTGACGGCAACCCGGATTTCCGGGTTAAGTGTTTCGATAGCTGTATCAAAGACGGCGAGGTGGCAACACACGATCCTTTTACAGTGTCAGAATGGATGAAGGGACGATATGCGGATTCTTTCGGAGGGTCTGCGAGCAAAATCGCCAAGGAAATGGTGCAGATTTAGATCTCTATGTGCGGATCAGGAACTGGGCCGCAGTATCAGAATTGGGTCCCGATTTGTTATAAGAAGTATCAAACTGATTTCCAACCATGTTTGTCTTCTATCTTTATATAGTCTCATCAATCCCCTCTGGAAAAAAGAATGAAAGGGAGGGTAATAAACTTTCCGTTAATGGTCATCAAGTTGCTATAGTATGGACTGAGGTCCATTCTAAAATATGATATATGATTCGCCAAAAGACGTCCTAACAATCTATACGAATCATTAATCGTTTATCTCTTACCTAGCAACGAGGTCAAGGATCGATTATTGTGTCAGGATGTCCTACCATTCAGACTCAACGGCATGAGCTGCGAACAGGCCCAGGAACGGTTTGAGCTCTCGCTTGTGATTCTTGACTACACCCTTAGGTCCTGTGGTTACTATGTTTTTGAATTAGAAGATTTTCTTCTTCTCGCACTTTGTCGCCTTTGTAGGCAGGAAGGGTTAATTCCAAGTTTGGGCTTCATTATGCCGAACATGACTTGTTGTATGATATAATGGGAAGCCGAATTCTTGTGCTCTCTAAGGGAAATACTCAAGGATATATAGACAAGGTGAAGTCCAAATTGATTGGAAAACAATCTGCTTCTTTTTTGGGGCGGGAGACTGCAGGAATGATTCCCGATGTTGCGGCATTGTTCCTGGTGCACGGTTACATTTTACTACAAGATTTTCCCCTCAGGGTCCCTCGAACAGGGAGCTCCTGGATGCATGCGAATCGGCAAGGTCTCGGTAGAACCACTCAAAAGCTCTAATGAGAGGATAGTGGATAGCTTCCTTACACAATTGTTTGGGAAAGCCAGGACCTGGCATAGGAAATCCGGTCGGTAGTTAGTATAACACAAAATGACAATATCCTAAAGAAGAGTTCGTATCTATCAAAAGTCCCTCGCTAATTACATACATGTCTCTCACAACTTCCCTTCCAGAGGAAGTAATCTTGTCCAGTCCATGGAACCATAGCCAAAGAAGGATAAAAATGCAAGCAACAATGGTAGAACAAACCACCATACCACCCACATATATCCCCCAACTCTTCCCTTCGCCGAATTCTCCAAAATAATCTCACTCGCAACCTTCGCACTCATCAGAGCAACAGGCACTCCAGCCCCAGGATGCGTGCTCGCGCCCACAAAATAAAGACCCGGGATATTAGGATGCTTGATCTTAGGCCGGAAACTCAAAACGTTGAAAAATGAATGCGAAAGACCCAGGATAGCGCCCCGATCAAGATTAAATTTCGCCTTCCAACTCATAGGTGTCTCGACCGATTCGCGAAGAATACTCTCGCGTAGCCCTGAAGCTCCCGTTCGAGATTCGATTGTCTTGATAACGGCTTCACGAGCACGGTCCACAAGGGCATGCCAGTCTTGGGGATTAGAAGGGTCGTCCACGATGTGGCCAACGGGGACCAAGACTACCACGGCATCTTTACCGTCCGGTGCTGCAGTAGGATCGATCCGACTTGGGACATTGACATAGAAGGAGGGTTCTGTGGGTAGTTGGTGGCGGTGGAAAATGGAGTCGAAGCTCTCCTTGTACTCTTCTGCCAAGAATACATTATGCACCGAGAGTTCCTTGACGACTCGATCGAATGACCAGAAGAAAGAGATGCTACTGCATGAAGCCGGTCGTTTGGTCAAGCTTTGGGCATAAGAGGTTGGCGGTAATATGTTGTTGAAGGCATAAACCAGATCAGCATTAATGATGACGGTGTCGGCGAGAAGCTCTTCGCCGGAGGAGAGTCGCACACCACGGGCAGTGCCATTGGGAGATTGGATGATTGATGCGACTTCAGTGCCCATACGGTATGTCACTCCAAATCGTTCTCCAACGTGGGCTAAAGCCTCGAGCACCTGCATCCGTTAGCTTGGAACTAAGGAAAAGAAGTTGTAGAAATGACAAGACTGACTTTCACGAATCCTCCTTCCGGATAGAGAATCCCATGTGCAAGCTCAGTATATTGCAAAAGCGAATACGTCCCTGGAGCTTCAAACGGATTCATCCCAAGATACATGCTCGCAAACGTGAACGCCCTTCTAAGCTTGTCGGACTTGAAGTAACGCTTAACGCGACCATACATACTCTCAAACGGATGTAATGACAACAAGGATAGCACTAAGCCCGGTCGAAGCATAGCCCAGATATTCGGGAAATCCTTACACAGGACATGCTTCATAGAAAGATCGTAATGTTGGCCAGACTCTCTCAGGAATCCAAACAGACCCTCAAGGCCATCTTGACCTTCGAGACGCTCTATTTGAGGCTTCATTTTACTGATATCAGTTGACATCTCCAGAAGATCATTATCGGAGAACCAGATGCGATAGTTGGGCTCGCATGTAAGTAATCGGATATTCTCCTTTTCTGGGGTAGTGCCCAGCTCTTGAAATGTCTGGTGAAACACTTCTGGCATAAGCAAGAGTGAGGGGCCTTGATCAAATCTCTAAAAAAAAACCATGTTAGAATTCATCGAAAGACATTGAGCATCTCTGAATCAGTGATGGAGATGACTGACGTAGTCTTCATGATGCACAAGCGAACATCGACCTCCTAAGAAGTCATTTTTCTCGACGACGGTGACCTGATATCCCGCTTTTGCTAAACGGGCAGCTGTTGCTATCCCTCCTGCTCCAGCTCCTATATTTTTTGTTAAATAATGAGCAGTTGGCTGTAAGACAAGTCTCTACTTACCCACGACAATAGCACTTGGAGGGGCCATTCCGCATACACAAAACTTCGATTTTCTATTTTCTCTCCCTCTCAACCGAGAGTTATTTTGCGTCAATAATGTACAAATCAAGAGTGACTTTGGAAGTAGAACTCAGTCCCCATGGGATTAATTATGGTTTCTATCATAACAACCCGATGTCAGCAATCATTTCTTGGTTCAACCCGAGAATCCCGATCTGATCGCGATCCCGTATTTCACAGCTTGAAATATACCGTATGTTCCGTGATACACGCTCAATACCGGGTCGATCGATCGAAAAGCTATGACCTTTTTACGTTTAATTCTAATCTGCGGGTGAGACCTAAACAAGCGACCTTGGGGTTTCGGTGGAAACATTGTTTTTTAATGCTGCCCTTGCAGCTACAACCAAGGTCCTCGGTTGGATCAACTAATGCTTTGTCAAGAACGGGGCCGATCACAGCCTCCACCAACATTCCCATCTATTGCTTGTTGACGTCATCCCTTCCTTGATCTTTTGGGGCCAGACATATTGACACCGATCGGATTTAGACTACATCGTTTATTTGTTGCTCTCCTTTCTCTCCGACCTCCGGGTTTCCCGTGTGTTGTCGGGTCGCTACCGTATAATTGAGGGAAACGGACATCTAGTCAAATGCGCTTAACGTTTTAGCGGTCTTCATAATTTGCATCAAATGCTGTCGTTCAGTAAATATGTATCTGTAGACTGGCTCTGAAAATGCCCCGGCGAGTTCAGTGGTAACATGGACCGCAATGACAGACTAAAACGTAGAATGCACTCTCTAATGATTCACATACATCTCCCGCCACGCAAGTGACAGCCTCCGCCACAATGGAACTTTAAGCTTTCCCTCTATCTTGATCGAGTCCTGTCGTGCCTTGCGAACCATCTGTCCAATCATCATATAACTCTCCACGGTAGTCTTGACTGGCCCTCGAACATCTTTCGGGAGCTGATCAATCGCATTCACACTCGACTGATAAGCACTCTCTGCCTTGACGAGCATCTGAGATTCGAATGTAGCCAGGGCGGGATCCTCCGGTCTCTCTATCACATCAATGGGCGTCAATCCTTTCGTCTTCAACCACGATGAAGGAATGTAGACTCTCTTAATCGCTGCGTCGCGCTTGATATCACGCGCAATATTGACATACTGCAAGGCCTGTCCCATTTTCTGACCTGCATTTATAATCTTCTCTTGCTGGGCAGCGCTGTATTTTATCTCAGAGTGACTGAAGACCAGTTCAAGGAGACCCGCTGCAACGGTACCAGCGACGCGATGAGCGTACACTTCCAGGTCTGCTTCTGTCTCAATGGGGAACTCGTTGTCTTCCGGGGAAAACAGAAGGTCCATTTCAAACCCAGATAAAAGTTCAAGCAATGGGCCCAGACTGAGACGAGACGCAGGTAGCAAGGCAATAGAATTGAGCAGTGGGGACGAGTTTTTGCCTTTCTTGTCGTCTTTGTCGGCTTGGAGGTAGTCGTATAAAGGCTTCCTGGGGCTCTTTGTGGAAAAGCGCCAGTGCAAGACTTGAGACGCTTCTTTGATGCTCTCTTGGGCCTTTTCACGGTTAGGAGCCTCGTCGACCAAATCGTCAATGACCCTGCAGAAGGAGTATCTGTAACAATGTTAGACTTTCTCAGTATTCTGGCAGCAAATGGAAAAAAAAATTGACTGACAAAAAGATGAGATCAACTCGAAGGCCGTCCTGGAACATTGCGCTTCCTAGGTACATGCTCTGGCTTTTGCGAGACAGCTCTGTCACTGCCGCGCGTAGTCCGTCTAAAAAACCAACATCGAGAGGCTTTCTGTGTTGAGCCATATATGACCAAGCGATTTGAACTAGTGAAGGAAGGGATCTTCCAGGCAACTCTGAGGTTACAATGTCATATTGGGCCTGCGCAATGGCGTGGTCCATTGTAACCATACCAAGTACAACCATGACATTGCTTAGGAAAAAGAAAGTCGCTTCCCTAAGAAGAATTAGTTTATGGATATCCAAAAAGAATATTGGCTTGAGCATACTCGATGTCCAGGAATCCCCAAAATTGAATGTCCAACTTCGTGCCATGCTCTATGACCCACGTGCCACGCTGAAGTGACAAGAGGTCTACCATCCATAAATAAAAGGTCGGTATTAGAATGGGCATGAGAATTTGCTTTCTGGGTAATGCAAGCAGAAAGCTCCCACAAAGAGACCTGGTAGGTAATCTGATCAGCTTGAAGGTCAGAGTGATCCATCCTCGGTATCCTTACCATTGGAACAATATCACCGACAGAGCCCATGTCAAGATAAGGCCCATGTAGGTCAACTTGTTCTCCGTAAGGATGCAAAGGGCGCCGAACCCAATTCCGCCAATGATCGCCGCGGATCCAACATTCTTGTTAAATTGATGAGCGGGGTCGAGCAAATACGCTGGAAGCACCAGGTGCTTGGTGAGAATGACATAGAGCAAACTTGTGCAGTATGTTTGAATAACAAAGAAAAATAACTCCTCAATCGGGATGTCGAATAAAGTGATGCCGACCACAGCATCAGATGGGTAAGTCCAGATGCGATTACGAATTAGAAATGAATCCCACGGTATTGTGGCGATGACTGCTACCTGGGGAAGTTATCAACAACTGCCAAAATAATGAACGTGAATATCCCTACATTTATCAGGATAAATATCTTCGAGATCTCTATTCTCGTGAAGAAAGGCCAATAAGCCGCTGTGAACAAGACAGCTGGAGGAATCGTCCAGGTAAAGTGCCTAGAAGAAAAAGTGATTAGAACCTGGATCCCGCGATTTGGTTCTGAGAGACAAACACAAGCCAGTAATCATAGCCCATATTGAACAAAATAGAACCCTTGATAGCGCCGACTGACTTGTGGTGCAAGTGGCATGTCAGTGAGAGAGAAGGGACGTCGTTTGTCTTCCAAGGGAGTTAATCGCTTAGTACTATGACCACTACTGCTAGCCCGGTTTCTAGTCTAGCTGCATGAAAGGATGTCCTCGTCAAGAAACACGATTCAAACCTGGGTATACCGGGAGCCGAGGAATCCGTCAATGACCGATGTTCTTCCTGCCATGCAATGCTGGGCCAGACTTGGTTTTCGCTCTCGCTTAGGGAATTATGTTGCGGGTGTTCAAACTTACAGCGCGATTTACGGCTGAATGCGATCGGCGTAAGGTAAACGAGATCTAACCTTGGAACATGGGGTATGACAAATAATCTTCTAAGTAACTAACTAACTAACTAACTCTTTTAGATCTTGGTTAAGAAGGAGATACAGCAAGGAGCTACCAGAGTACAATCCTGTAGCTTTCCAAAACACGACCAGCTTGTGTATTGATAATACGCTGTATTACAGTCGATCGATCGATCGATCGATCGTGATCTACCACTACAGCTCGAGGAAAGCAGGTTTAACTGCATAGCTAGGCTATGGTATTATTCTGCGGTACTTTCGTACACAATGTAACAATAACTTCGCAGTCGGCTTTTGATCACAAGCAGGAGCAAAACCCAATCGCACAACAAGGTCAAGAAGCTCGGCTTTTGAGACTCCCGAAGACCGTTTCACAATGGAATTGGATAGCAAGCTCACATTCGCCATATTGCGATCATCCACAGTAGCACGCCAAGTAATACAATTCGTGGCCAAGCTCACCAAAAGCCAGACGTCTTCCCGAGATCCTTCTCGCCATGAGAATTCTCGTTTTGCCAAGATATAGGAATTTCCAAGTCCTGCAGGATCCTTTCTGCAGTAAGTCTAGCGCCCGACAGGCACGTTGGAACTCCAGCTCCAGGATGCGTGCTGGCACCGACAAAGTAAACCCCATCGATGACGTCATGTTTGATATGTGGCCGAAAAGCGAGGATGTTGAAGAAATTGTGATTGAGTCCAAACACAGAGCCCCGGTCGGAATTGAACATTTCTTGCCAGGTTGACGGTGAATGAAAGCTCTCATGTTCGATGAGGGTTTTGAGTCCCACGGTCCCTGTTCGTTTTTCGATGGACGACAGTATATACTCGCGTGTATCTGCCACCAAGCCATCGATGTCGTTTTCTTTGGGAGACTTTGATGTGTCGATATTGTCAACCAGAATGAGGACCATCACTGTGTCCTTTCCTTCTGGTGCAGCCGAGAGATCTGTTCTCGATGGCACATGAACATAGAAAGAGGGCTTTGACAGTCTATTGCGTTTCCAGTATACATCTGGAAATTCGTGAGCAGATGGCTGCCCCACGAACATATTGTGAGATTCGAGCTGTGGTAGCTTCTCAGACAACGACCAGTAAAATGTAATAGCACTGCACGATATATCCTCCTTCTTTCGTGAGATGCTTGGCTTCAAGTTGTATGACGGGAGGAGCTCTTTGTGTGCATAGAGCAGGTCGGCATTGACGACAACAGCATCGGCTTCGATAATCTCATTAGTGTCCAACGAGATACCTAACGCCTTCTTATCGGAAGAGATAGCAATACCCTTCACTGGACGTGTGAGGTGATAGTTTGCACCCAATCTTTTACCTATGTCGGCCAATGATTCCGCAATCTTCTTGTATCAGCATAGCTCCCACCATCAGATATAGATAACGTACTCGATGAAATCCACCACGAGGATACCAGATTCCGCCAGTAAGCTCGGCATATTGAAGAAGCGTATATGTGCCCGGTGTGTCAAATGGCGACATACCAAGGTACATACTGGCGAGGCTGAACACCTGGCGCAGTTTGTGAGGTTGGAAAAAGTAAGAGACTCTCTGCCACACAGTGTGAAAAGGGTGCAGTCGAAACAGATAGCGCAAAAAGGCAGGCCTCAGGAGTGAGATGAAGCCAGGGAAATCTTTTTTCAGCACATGGATCACACTCTGATGATAGTGTTGGTGGGATTCCTGGAGAAATGCAAGAAAGCCGTCGAATCCACCCTGACTATCATCTCTCTCTAGCTGGCGCTTCATTCGAGCAATATCGGTAGAAGTCGTGAAACATTCTCCGTCAGGAAACCAGAAGTTGCAATTGGGATCACATTTGAGGAGGTCAATACCCTCTGAAGACATTGATGTTCCCAGATGACGAAAGGTTTCCTCAAAGATCTCAGTCATGAGCAATAAAGACGGCCCTCGATCAAAGCGCTTTGAAGACAAATTAGAACTATTCAACTAATTGACACGGTGAACTTACGAAGCCATCATGAGTGATGTTACTACATTTACCACCCACAAAATCGTTCTTCTCATAGACAGAAACTTCAACTCCGCATTGTGCTAGCCTCGCTGCTGTCGCGATACCTCCGATTCCAGCTCCTTGAGAATCGCCGAATTAGCGTTGTTCTCGAAGTTTGAACAAAGCACTATATCTCTCACCTATGACGACCACCTTCTTCTTCTTCCTGATCGGGTCCATAGTCAGTTCAAACTTCAAGTTCAAATTTTAACCAGTGTAGCACTATGTACCTGTTTATGCGACCACAAACCATTAAACTCTTGGTTAATAATTACCACTAAGCCCAGCTGATTCTTAGACCTAAACCTGACAGGTGTAACTTTGCATGTAATATTACCGAGTGGGACATACCCCGATCTCCCGATCTGATCTGATCTATTTACCACCGATTGTTTACCCGTGCTTCAGGCGGGCAGCTACCAAAGAACCATCATGTCGGTGTCCCGTCTGCCCAGAGCGCCAAGTGGCCCAAGTAGTCCGGTAGTATCAGATGCTAACTCCACGTTGATTTCTAACCGAAGCTGACCTTCAAGAGTTACCCCTCGGTTAAGTGGCTGGGCAGTCTGGAACAGGGGTAGTCAGGTTACCCGACTCGACAACTTGGTACCTTTATTTCCCACTTCCCCCACTACTAATACCGATAAGACTGCACTAAAGAATAACTCCGTGTTTTGAAGAAGCTGTCTAGGCTCAGCCACCACCGTTCTGACGTCATCGCTTGTGGTATCGTCCAACCGTCCCATGCAAGGGCCAACAACGCACTGTCACTAGAGTAGAAGTATCCTAGGACATGACTACATGACTACACTTCGGTATCCAAGGACATGACTATCAACCTTGATATGAATCCACTCGCTTTATACGTACGAATAGGAGTTGGATTGAGACTATGACTGAAGCACAGAAAAGTTCTACAAAAACAAAGCACCGGTACCATACATTCTCCTCATAGAAGCAAATCGAGAGACAAGCTAACAAAGTCCAAGTTGCCTGAGTGGGAATTTCGCGCCCATCCATCGCCAACTCCCAATAACACCATGCACGTACGCTGGAACGATCCCCGTCGAGTTCCACGGTGGTCAATATGTACGAAATGGCGGGAACCCGAGCTTCGGTGACCATCTTTCAGAGGATATCCACATGTTCGATGGCGACGGCATGCTGAGTGGTATCTGGTTCCAGTTCAATGACCAATCAAAGACCATTGAGCCCTGTTTCGTCAACCGGTACATTTTGACAGACGTTTATCTTGGGGCCAAGTCCATGCCTAGTTTACGATTGCCTATACTACCGAGTATCGCAACATTGACTCATCCATTCAGATCTACACTGTCGACATTTTTCAGGCTTTGTCGATTCCTGGCTCTTATAGCATGGTCTTTTATCAGCGCCGATAAGCATAAGATTCGGAAGATTAGTGTCGCGAATACGGGGATCATTTACCATGATAAAAGAGCGTTGGCAACGTGTCAAACGGGGCCGCCGATCAGAGTTCAATTACCCGGTTTGGACACGATTGGTTGGTTCAATGGGTATTCTGCTGTGAATGAAGGCAAAGTCTCGAGGCAGGACCAAGATGCTTTCGGGTGCATTGGTCCATTTGGCTTCCTGAAAGATTGGACGACAGCTCACGTAGGTGCTCAACTGACAAACCCACCCGCAAAGGACATACCCACTAACAACCTTGAGATAGCCTCATGTCGATCCAGTCACTGGAGATCTCATTTCCTTCCAATCATCTTTCCTACCGCCATTCGTATGGTACTCTCTCATACCTAAATCAACAACTCCCAACTCCCAAACACCTACATTACACGCCCCGGTGCCAGGAGTATCAATCCCAAAATTGATGCACGACTTTGGCGTTTCCCCAACTCATACCATAATCCTGGACCTCCCAATGACCCTCGATCCAACGAACATGCTCCGAAGACGACCAATAATCCACTACGATCGAGACTCGCCATCACGATTCGGCATATTCCCTCGACGACACCCCGAACAAGTCCGTTGGTTCGAGACAGAACCATGCTTCATTTTTCATACCGCTAGCACCTGGGATGAACCTAGTTCAAAGCTCAAGGAGGACTGTGAAGTTGAAGTCGAAGCTGTTAATATGCTTGCTTGTCGATACACGAATGGCAACATGCTTTATTCCATGGGTGCCATCGAGCCAATTGAGAAGGGAAATTGTGATAGTCAACTATACTATTACCGATTTCTTCTCTCCGACACAGAAAAGAATATCATAACACGCCAATGGGCTCTATCCACTATACCATTCGAAATGCCAATCATTCCAACGATATACGCCCGCACCGGTCCAAAATTCATATACGGATGTTCTTCGCGAGACGCGATATTCGGGGCAGAAACTCGTGAACCAATGAAAGTGGACTGTCTCGTCAAGATCGACGTTCAAACTTTGATCAATCGGGGGGTAGACGGAGACACTCGCCCTATCAATGGTTGTGTCGACAAGAGAAATATACAAGAGATAATATCCAGCGATGATCCGCACGATCTAATCAAAATCTTCCAAGCTCCGGAGGGATGGTACGCACAAGAACCTCAATTCGTTCCGCGAGAGGATGCGGAGGAGGAAGATAATGGATATCTCTTGACTTTGATGTTTGATGAATCTCAACTGGACGCGGATGGACATGCTAGTGAAAATGTCAGGAGTGAATTGTGGATTATCGATGCTCGAGATATGACGAGTGTGGTTGCGAAGATCTTTCTTCCGCAACGGGTTCCTTATGGGTTTCATGGGCATTGGTTTAGCAGAGAGGAGATCGATGAGCAAAGACCGTATGTTCGGTTACGTACGGAGAAAGAAGGGTCGGTGGTGAAGTGAAGCACTTGAGCTTGCGTATGGAAGGCACTTGTTTAACCGATTCAGAAAGTATAATGAATCATCTGCTATCCATCTAGAACAGTATACGAATACGCTAAAAAGTATCAATGCTCGCAAGAGAGCTCGAATGACGAGAAGAAACCCGAATGTTCATTGATGCATTCCAAGCTGGTGCAAAAAGCACCCGGTCTATACAAAAGAGAAAAACAGATCCAGATCAAGAAATCAACGAACCGAAAAAGGGGTAGGGTATCGGTGTATCTCTAAACTGGCTCAAAAATCACGTCCGGAAAGTTCAAAAGTTCCCATGCAAGCCGATCGGGCCGGTCATCAACCGTCGCAAGCGTCTATTCGCAGATAGACGAAAACCAACGCTGCAAAAGACACTTTAAGAGAAAAGGAAGAAAATGGGGGATATATACACACACAAGATCAACGTGAACAAGACTTATTTAGTCGAACATCTTCTTCATGAACTTGTGCGCGAGCTCGACACCGAGGCTGGAAAAGAGAAAAAGGATTAGCTTTTGGGTTTGGATTCGACTTCCCGGGGAACAGAAGTGAACTCACAAAGTAGCCGCGTTGGCGGGCACGGCACGAGCCAGAGCAGGACCGAATCCAGGGAAGAAGGCCTTGAAGCCACCGCTGGCATACACAGTCCTGATGGTGCCGCCAATCGTCGGCTTGCCTGGTGCGCTCTGCAGACGAGACTTGATCGTGTCAACGGGGAAAACGGGAATCCACATGGCAATACCGGCGGCACCACCCGCAGCCACAACCGCCGTCAGGGACAGCTCGCCAGTCACGTTGCCATCCGCATCCTTGGGGGTCAGAGTGCGCTTAATGTACTCGTACGCGGCGAAGTAAGCCGCGGATCCAGGACCATCACGAGCCAGCGTCATGGCGCTGCCGCGGAAGACACTGCGGATACCGCCCTCCTTGTACAGCTGGCGCACGACATCCACACCACCAGAGTACTTGGGCTTCTCGCCAGGTGGGGGTGGGTTCTGACCCTGAATCTGAAGCAGGACCTTGACACGCTCGAAGGGGGCGGTGATCAGAGTCATGGGGATGGCGGAGAAGAAACCGGCGGCGGAGATCTGAGCAATGGAGAACTGAGGGGTGCCGTTGACCACTGGAACGACCGAGGTCTTCTCAACTAGGCTCTTGCCCAGGTCGTAACCCTAGATGGTCGTGTTAGATCTGACAACCCCACACTCGAACTTGGTCACGTAGACGCGACAGTCGGGAAACATACCCAGAAGCTGACAGCAACTATCCAGAGAGATCAGATTAGCACATGAATTCTATTCAAACACATTGGAGCTTGTAGAAATCACTTACACATCGGAGTCACACCCACCAGCGGGGCAGACACACCCGCGTACAAGCCCTATCCACACGCGCCGATTAGCCCAACAATCCAATTCCACCATTCAAACAATAAAACAAGAAGACATACCCTCGCCAAACCCTCACGGGCAACAGTCCTCCGCACCACATCCATAGCGCCCGCATAAACGCCCTTCTCGGCGGTCTGCAGGCGCACCTTGACCAGGTCGAAGGGATGTCCGACCACAACAGCACAAAGACCACCCGCAGCACCGGCCGCAAGTGAGCGGAGCTGCGCAATAGTCTGATTCACAGGCTTGATATCCAGAGCCTTGATCTCATCCTTGAGTTCTTGTGGGGAAGACGCGGTGGTCGACATGATTGCGGGCGGGCGGTTGAGTGGGGGAGGAGGGAGGGAGTTTCGAGATTGAGAATCCGGGGAGAGGGCGACCGGAGGAGGGGAGAGGGGAGAGGGGAGAGTAGAAGAAGTCAAGAAAGGAGAAGTGAAGAGGGAGAAGGAAGAGTGAAGAATAAAAAAAAAAAAAAAAAAAAAAAGTGCAAATGTAAATGCAGCGAGCAACTTAATCGGCTTAGCAACGACGGACCGAAGCCGAACGGCGGCTCAGTTGGAACTTGGAGGAGAAACTTCCCCGGACAACTGCAATGAGCCTCGGCTCGGAGGCGGAGAAACTGGGTTACCGTTAGGAAATTGATCCACCGAGGATCAGGAGTGAAAGCGCACCCGAGGAGTATATAATAAATATGAAGTTCAGACGGATGAATCTGTGATTATTGAGTC
Source organism: Penicillium sp. PF1803 (assembly GCA_023626575.1). Taxonomy (NCBI): domain Eukaryota; kingdom Fungi; phylum Ascomycota; class Eurotiomycetes; order Eurotiales; family Aspergillaceae; genus Penicillium; species Penicillium sp. PF1803. The sequence goes on along the minus strand of JAMAGZ010000086.1, from coordinate 37,386 downwards.
TGTAACTGAAGATTTCCAACAGAAAAGATGACAGGTTAGTGTGTCCGTGGGGATTATGAGCCCCCCTGCGGAGAGCGCCGATCCGGGTGAACGGGAAAGTGACTGTTGGCGCTGCCACTTTTCCGGCGGAATGGAAGAACTAAGACCTGGACGAGTCTGGGATCTGATGATTTATGAGTATTCTACAAAATAAGGAAAGTCTCTCTGGCTTGAAACTACGACATGCATCCTATACTATGCATGTGTGTTTGAATAGAAATAAGGGTCCGCAATCACATGTGAGAAGGCCCCGGCACGTGCCTGGGTGGAGCATGACTTCATTAGATCGACATTAACAGCGACATACTTCGTAATGATAGTGACAGTGGTTCATAAACCACATGGAGGAAAATACACAGATCCCCTCTCAACATCTCAAGAATGGATTCTCAAGGTTCGAGGGGGGGGATCCAGGCCATATTTGCATGATCATCTTACAGCACAAACAGGGCAGCGAGACCAAGAGCGCCAACCGCGCCAGTTCCGACAGTGGCCATGGGGTGAGCAGCGCCAGTGCTGGTACTGCTCGAGTGAGCAGCAGTGCTCGCGCCAGAACCAGAACCAGAACCAGAACCGGTGCTCTGCGAGCCAGCGCCAGACTCGGTAGAAGAGCCCGAGCCCGAGTTGGTGCCAGTCGAAGAAGCCTCAGAGCCGCTAGCGGTGGTGATCATGGTGGTCGCACCAGCCCCGGTAGTCTCAGTGCCAGTAGCCTATATGATTGATTAGCGGGATGAAAGAATGGTCGAGGACTCGCTCAGGCACTTACGGTAGCGGTGCCGCTGCCATTGGAGTTGGTGCCGGTCATATCACCGGACTGAGTACCAGTGCTCTCACTACCGGAGCCGGTGGTAGTGACCGAGCCCGAGCCCGAGGCCGATCCACCGGTGGTGGTCGAATCACCAGAGTGAGTGCCGGTGCTCTCGCTGCCCGAGCCAGAGGTAGTCTCGGAGCCCGAGCTGGAGCCCGAAGAAGTACCGGAGACGGAGGCGCTGGAACCCGCGGAAGAGCCTGAAGAAGAGCCCGAGAAGGTGCCGCCTGCAATGACCATGGTCAGCGACGTCATTCTTTGTCTTATCAAAATGGGATAGGCCGCCAGGGAGACATACTAGGGCATGAAGCAAGGGCCATCTTGACAACGGTTGCAGCATCATCGTTGGGGCAAGCCTGGGCGGTGCAGTCACGGACGCCATACTCGTAGTCCTGGTTCTTGCACAGGCAGGCCATGTCACCAGACTGGCAGTTGAGCTCGGAGGCCTTGGCGTTCATGTTGTTGATGCACATTTGCTGTTCGACCAATACAGATTAGCATTGACTCGAAAAGATCCATCACTGGTGACGTATGACGGATGGCGAAGTGGTACATACGGCGCAGTTCGAGGCGGACATCTCGGCAGCGACCATGCTGGTCGCTGCCAGCAGAGCCAGAGCAACGCTTGAGAAGTTCTTCATTGTGATGATGGTTGAAGGAGATGATTTGATGTGTGGGTATGGTATGGGTAACAATGATATGGAGGATAGAAGATAGAAGACAGAAGACAGGGATGAAGGAGAGAGAGGTGTTTGTGCAGGGCTCGGCGCAAGGTCTTTTATAAAGTAAAAACACCCCAAGGAAGGAGCGAGAGGGGGGCAAATGAAGATTTGGGACAGGCAGAGGAACCCCCCAGCTGGGAACCAAACAATCGATCTGCAAGTAGCCTCAGAGACCAACCCAGTGGCCCACTGGGATGAAGAAAAAAAAAAGACACTAGCACGAGTCTTAGGCTGAGTTTGGGTTGGTCCATCAGAGCTCAAAAGAGGAAACGACCGTCGGGACTCGGGGGAGGACAAGCGAAGCTCGCATCCAACCTGAACTCTAGCCACGGTGATCGGCCCAAGTGGGTTTCCTGCGGCGGTGACTGTGAGGCGTTTGCTTTTTTGAAGCTGCTGCACTCTGTTCGGCTCTGGTTGGTCCTGCTGGTCATCCAGCCATTGCCTCAATCCTGCTGGCCTTGCTATTGCTGCAGGACCTGCATCAACACTTCCCAGCCACGTTGGCTGGAGGGGAAACACCCAGCACGGGCCTGGAAGGGACTGAGGGACGCAGCACAGAAGTTCATCATGAAGTCATTAGGTTGCAGGGATCATCAAGGATAGCCATCGAGCCCTGGAGATGCCCCAAGATCTGGATCTCGATTAGGGAGGGATCGGCTAACCGAGATGAAATTCATGCCCAAGTTGAAGTGGTGGTCCTGGTGGTCCTTGGAGTCCTTGGAGGCTTGGAGGTGATCTTCTGGATCTGATAGGCTCGTCCGATGGAGGCTGGAGCCAGGGCCGAAGTGGAGTCTTCTTCTTTGGAGGAGGCAGGGATTATTATTGTTATTCTTATTTGACTTTCTGATTGTTCCATCAGGGTTTTGTGGTTTGTCCTTGACCTTGACTCCTTGGGATGCGACGTGTGTGATTATTCTCCCCGAGGTGATTGATCTATCGCACAGGATGCGGGGTTTCAAGACTTTGTGAGAGTCTAGGATGCTGAGATCACGGCCGCAGACACTGATGATGATTCCTGTGTGCCACACCGTCGGGCAGAGTGGAGTCAGTGGACAAGTTTTGCTCGAGCTACAAAGCCTGCAATCATGGCTGGATTACAGTAGCGTTGCCCTGGGAATCTCAGCTCCAAAACTCAATTGCAAGCGCCGTCATAATGGAAGGTCGGCATTAACTAATTTACCATGGACTCCTGAAGTTCCAAACACATATGGTTTACTCCGCACGGGAAGAGGATAGTACAGCTCCGTAGCGAGGTATCATTATCTCTTTCATTGTGGTTCTTCTTTTTCAGTTGCTACACAAAATGGCAAAAAGCAATGCGGGCGCCCTCATCGCTTAGAATCAAGGCACCGAGTGGCGGTGATCGACCCCAGTGAAGCCTAAAAAGCTTAATCTAGCCGAATAGTCAATGGATCCCTCGCAAGCTCCGATCGCACTATTGAATTCTGTAAGTATCTGTAAGTAATGTTAACACGTCCAGTAGCTAACTGAAAGGAGTACTGTAATTTGGTCCCCGGAGACACCGCAAGTGTGGCTGAGCACAGCCACAGCATCGAAATACCCCAAGAGTCACGATCAGACCACAACAAGTTAACAACAATGACGGAGAAGGCCGAACATAGTGGAGAACACTCACGGCGGCGTCTCTGTCTTTCTTCGACGACATCATTTTTAATATACAGTATCTTAATATCTTAATTATGGCGTACTTTATTCCGAACCTTCTGTCTCTCGTACGATAATGATAAACTTGGTGTCGCATATACTCGTTGCTGGGCCAGGCTTGTTTACATCTACAGTTCGGAGGAAATAAGGTGCTGTTATGCAGGTTGAGTTCTGAATCTATCCTGTCGCCATGGTTCAACAACACGGTTTCTTCATATTCAGCGTTCAATGAGTATTATATCTAGGCCGGTTGCCTTCTCCTGCCATGTCTGTTCTAATTCCCATGATGGGGAAAGCCTGAATAGACAATCAGTAACGCGTCACCGCCATAGGTATTTCAGTAGACACCCCCTCTTAGACTATGTACGAATAGAGCTACTCGATTAAAGTTACGCGAGAGAACCAACATCATCGTTACGATGGTAGTTCTGATCAGGTTTATGATCAATCAATAATCAGACCACATGGCAGCCGGGGAACATGTCTGCGCGTCCTGCTTGAAAAGCTTATCAACGGCGTACGTGTGATTCTGCTCGGGCGCATTGCATTTTCATGCAACAAGAACAGCAAAATTGACAAGAAAAAATCTAGACGACTTGCTTCTTCGGCATCGACGACGATGTCGAGGTCTCAAGAAACCCCCCACGAGGCAAAAGGCCTGCAATGCGTGCGTCCAGGCCGAAGCTAAATGCACCTACTTGCAGCCGTGTACGGGGGATTCCCTGCACCTATGCTTACCAGCCTTCAAGTCCTGGTGAGTACCAGACCAGCTATCAGGACACTTACCTTGAGGACGCTCACCATCCCGAGTAGCTAGTCGGTAATAGCACTAGAGACCTGCCCGCATTTCAGATGTCCCCGTCGTTAATCGGCATCCAAAATTTCGTGGATGCAGGCCAGCCTTTACATGCACGACAGTCGACGCAAGGAGTCTTCACTGACATCGTCTCTGACCCCGCGGCGGTTGAGCTGTCAACCTTCCTAGACTCCCTCGCGATTCCAGGCCTGGCAGACCTAAGCTCCGAGGAATCAAGTATCCAACACTCGTTACGGGACTTGATTCAGGTCTTGAAATACTCAAGGCACCTCCTGCGTGATGTTTTTACCCCACCCTGTCTCCATCGCAGCCTCTACGACGAGAACGTGCCCGACATAGCTACACTCGCACGAACCTCCATGGCGGTCTGCTGTGGGAGCGCGATGGAGACCACCGAGGGTGCACGTTTCGCACGACACGCAATGGAGGTAGAGTGTCAGCGACTTATCGCGTCGTACCGCACGTACAGCTGCATGCACCAGTGGGATGCGCTGCATGCCATGCTCGTGTATAGCATCCTCGAGTTACGGGCATCTCTTGTCGAGGGCAATGATGGCTGGAAACAAAAGTCTTTCTCGAAAGGTCTGAAGGCTCCCTTCTTGGTGAAGATGACTCGAGAGGAGAATTTGACAGCACAGGCGTATACACCTGTACAGTCTTTCCAGCAGTGGGCGACTACCGAGACTGCACGGCGGACCATCTTCCTCGCAAACATCGTGCATTTCCTCAGCAATCACGATCCAGAGACGGGCGAGACTTCTCCATATTATGAGCCGTTGGATGATCAATTGATCCTCAATATGCCTTTGCCATGCGCTCATACCATGTGGGCTGCTCGCCCAGAGCAGAAGTGGAGGTTGGCGATGAAGGACCCCGAAACCGCGTCGTCTCCGGACGACGAGGATCTTTCTTCAGAACTCCATCCGGCCCAAATGGGTCTATCTCTGGGATATTTGCTTTCAGAGTATCCGCATGAGCCTTTACACAATTGTCTGAAGTTTGATTATGGACTCGGCAGTACTGCCGAGCTTCGGAAATTCGTCGTTCTGTGTGCCCTCAAGCAGTTCAGTCACATCCAACCGTATCCGTCCTCCTAGAGCCTCTAGATGGAGATTCATTGACAAATATAGTCCATACAAGTTCGATATCATTTGTCACCTCCGACATTCTCCTGCTCTATGACGGCCGGAGTTTGCTGGTCACGTTCATCCAACTCCGCCCCCATCACGGAGCTTCATGACCTCCCCGACCAACCCTCTCCGAACTGAGACCAACATTCTCCGGATTAAAAATCAAAGCCCTTGCTACAAAATTATAAAAGCTGGCAATCCTTCCACAATGAGCCTCCATCATGAGAATCATCGGTCAATTCAAATTGACTGGTGCATTATTCGTCCTGAGCATGATCTCGCGAGTCGCTGCTGCAATAGCTTCGGAGAATGTCTTTAGGCTGTCTAGCCTCGGCGGTCTAATTGTTGGGCAACACTTCCAAGCACATGCCGATTCTGGTGAACATAATACCCAGCCCTTACAGGAGCCTTGGGGCCTCCGAGCGTAAGTCTTCACCCCCCGCTAGCTGGTAGAAGGCTTCGCTCCTCTTCTCGACGCCGTCGTTTTCCGTCTAGGAAGCGATTCACCCAACTCGAAGCCCGCTCGTACACAATTGTTAGACAACCTCGCTGCTAACCTGGCTACCGACACTCGCGAAATTACCCTCCGACTCGTGGAGCCCCTCGACATCTCACGGCGGGAAATCAAAGACCAGGCCAATCGCATTGGCAAGACCCTCGTACAATAGGCACGCGAATCCAGCTCTAAATCGTTCAACCCAGACATGTCCCTGTGCAGTCCTTGCAAGAGCCATCTTCTTACTCCCTCGAATGTGGACCTAATGTTCGGCGACCGAGCTGCACCGCATCTAATGCAGCTCTTCAATGAATACATACAGCAGATGGCTCTGCTACGCGATGCCCAATTACCATTCCAAAATTCCCAGGATGTGCTTATCCTGGTGGATTGCCAGGCAAGAGAAATCCGCCATCTTGAATCGGCCACAAGCAAGTTTCTCGCGGAGATTTTGATCAAACAAGCCACTCAGCAGGGCTTCATTGCGTATGCCAAAGCGCTACTTGCTCCTGGGTTACTCGCCAACGCTGGGGCGGGATATGGATTCCAGTTTGCTGATGGTACCGTTCTGCCCGCTTTTCTGGCCGGGGGTCCAACTCCATTACACTTGCTCCGGTATCTGCCTGTCAAGGTGGATGAATCCGCGACGGAAGTTTCTTTCGAGTACATGTTCAAGGACTATTTTTCTGTGCCTCGCGGAGAAATTCCAAAAGGCAGTCCAACTCCTTCATCCCAGTTGCAGATCTACCCAGAAACAGCTATCGCCATCGAGAACGCCGCTATTGGCGTTTCAAATGTCTCAAAGACCAGTTATCCCGGTCCCTGGAGCTACAACTTGAGTTGAGTAACGGGAAATGCATCAGTGTCGATCTAGGCCAAATCACTCGCGGCCATCGCTACTCCTATCCGATCCAGAATGCCTGGGATAAAGATATCACCAAACCTACCCCGGAATATATCGTGCATGACCCTCTGAGCATTCTGCAATCCGAGAACGGTGGTCTACTCACCGCACACGAAGGAGATGTGCATGTCATCCCCGTCAAGGACCCCGTCATTGCCTTGGCCCTCTTGGGGAAGTTATACCCCGAGAACGTCGTTTTACTTCCTGAAAATGAGACCCTTTGTAAAGCAGAATCTGCTGGTAAGGGCTTCGAGCCGATGTGGATTTGGGGTGGTTCGAAGCGTGGGGGGGGGGGGGGGGTCAAGGGTGTGTTTGCGCAGTGAGAAGTGTATCCATCCTAACGAGGGATTCTTCTCACATTGGTTACTCGGTGTGCTTCTGTAGATTAGTATTTTACTCGGAATCTGGTAAATGTCAATACTTTGTATTTTTGATGGATGTCATTGCATTCTTGAACAGTACCCTCCAACGGCTGAATGGAATATATAGTTATTTCCACTGTACCACGCTGCCGTATGTCTCCACTTCCACAACACCTAGAAAACACAGTACTGTAAGCAAATGACCTCGCCAACCCCCACGAAGCACGTGCCCTTTCAATTGGCATGACAGTAGACCGTCACTACAATTTACACAAATGACATTGGTCGTGGGACTTGTGGCGTGCGGGGTTCCCTGGTTGGATGAGGTTAACAAGGCTAAGGCCTTAGGCCTAGGTAACTTAAGTTATGTACTAAGTAATGAATGACAACCTCGAGATGGAACTACGACAGGCAGCCAAGTTCAAGCTAATGCATCAATTGCCGACCGAGAGGACGTCCCTTTTCTCATTCTCATTGTTACTGGAACGCGCGGGTATAAGAGCATTGCAATTGCATCATCATCAAGCTTTCATAGGTAGGCGACGGGAGTTAATCTAGTTTCGTACCTAGATTGGAAGGTGTAACTTTAAAAGACATTCGACCGTTGACCCAGACTAGGTACATGCCAGGTGCTCTCAACGAGGCTCACTACTCGATCAATTGTGCTGGTGAAGAAGCTTTGATCCCCGCATCTCATTTCCACCAACGGATGTTTTGTGAGAAGCGGCAGTGATACAATAATGAACTTTAAATATTGCTCAATTGCGATTTATCGGGGCCGGGTATTCGTTTTTATTACGCATCGACCAAGGCGTGTTGTACAATAACACCGGGTTGGAGGACTATCATGATACTGTACATGGCAAGGGTTATGATTACAGTACAACCTGATGTAAGGATTCAGTTTCTGCTCTTACATGTCCATACACATCGATGATCGACTGATACAAAGAAGCTTTATGGTTAATTTAGTCGATCAAGTCGTTCTTTAGCCGAGACTAGAACATGAATCGTCCCCGTCTAACTAGCTGTCGGAACAAGAAACAGCCCGTATGACTAAGAATGTTGCCCATGGAGCATTTTTGGTCTAGCGGTATTATGCCCCATCTGTGTTGGACACTAGCGCGTCCTCTTTCTACAATAATAGGCAGACATGTAAGAACGTAAGACATCACCGTCTTAGGTTACATCCTTCGAGAAGAAACCCGCGGGGCCCGAACAAATAATATGTAATAATGTTCAACATCGGCGAGACATCTAAACGTGGTTGGTCTAATCCCGACTACAGTAATAATTGGAATTGGAACCCGGTGGGCCGCCAAGACCCGTCCACCCCGAAGTAAAAATTTTCTTCTTGATGCGTCCACCAACCACATCGAGGATGATTGACAGCATGAACACTTGTAAAAAGCAAAAAAATTGACCGACGCAGGGGTCGAACCTGCAATCTCTTGATTCGTAGTCAAGCGCCTTGCCATTGGGCCAGCCGGCCGTATCCCAACACCTTAACCGATAGGCCAAGCGCTGGTTGCTGGAAAGACGCACGGAAATGTGCTAGATGATCTGAAATGAAAGTGAGAATGACTCAAAGGCTCTCATTGGTTGAAATACATAGGGTAGGCGTGGCGTGATTATGCTGCTTTATGCACATAAGTTCTAGAACAGTGTGAAATTACGGTGCATGATGATCAAACTTAAAGAACTCTAGAAGAGGGTAATAGGCTAGACTGAAACTTATGATCCTACGCAGAACACGAGAGGTAATAAATATAGTATAAAGATTGAATTGATCGTACGCATGATACTCATGCCAGGGTATACACATTCCAAAGTCTATTAATTAGTACAGAAAATGGGTAGAAACAAGAAGGAAAAGCCAGAGAAAGGAAAGAATGATAGTGATGGTGGTAGTTATGCATGGAAATGCGCCGTAAGAAAATCAAAATGAAGCCAAACCTCCCAAACCAAGCCAAAAGCGCCGCGCCTATAATGCTATTATCGTGCCGTTAATTTCTAAGCCTCCGAGTCCGAATCCGAATCTGTCACGTAGATCTCCGGGACGGAGATCAAGACAGACTTCTCCCTGAAAGTCCCATCTTCCAGGTGGACGGTGCTAGATCGTCGTTGTTGCCTGCTCTTGCGGAGGCCGAGGCGGACGGAGAGCGACATGCACAGGTGGCCGATGATGAAGCCCACCAGGCAGGCAACCAGACCCGCGGCGGCACCGAGGACGGCAGGGAGAATGACGGGCCGCACGATGCGCATAAAGGTACGGTCACGGTGATACGGGTGGCGGTGATGGCCGTGGCCGCGGTGAGAGTAGGCCGCGGGGGACCAGTAAGGAGAGAAGATGAATCCAACCTGAGTGACTTCCTCCTTATCGTCGGTCTGGGCGGCATCGCTGGGATGTGTTTGCGTGGAATCCTCGGTCTGGGGTTGAGAGGACTCGGCGGGGGATGAAATCTGCTTGTTCTCTTTTTCTTTGCTGTGGTTGATGATTCCCGCCATTTGGGTTTGCCAGAACTTCATATGCCAAGGTCGATCATGGCCTTCGCGATGGCCTTTGCCGGGTTCCATCCGAATTCGGGTGATTCGCTGGCTGCCGTCGGGATGGGCGAGGAGATCCAATACGACGGCGTTGGGAGTAACGGCTTCACCCTGGAGGTCCATCAAATCGACGCGCACGCGGACAATCTTGGAGGTAGCTCCCGCTTCTTCGGATGAAAGTGGCCGGGCGTGTAGAGAGTACGATAGTTCTAGATCCTTGTCGCCCACACGAGCATTGGATTGACCTCGATATTGAGGCGCATGTATTTGCATAGAAACTGTCGGAGGGAAGATTTGATCATTGTTGGCATAGAGGGATCCATTGGTCACAGTCCATTTAAGCGCCTGGATTTGTATATTAGCTTTCTAGATTGCGATTGGCGTATAATTACAGCCACTTCGACTTACCAGATAGGCATCCGAATCATGTTCCGGGGTGAGCGATGGGAGATATGGCAGATGGAGTTCGTGACCGGTTGAGAGGGGGATCGACGATGCGATGGCACCGACTATGGAGAGAGTTGACCACGGATACAGCCGCATGATGCTCGAATGATCGCGATAAGCGCGGTGGATGAAGTAGAGTTGGGATGCAAGGCGAGGGATTGTCTCAAGATAGGATCCAGATGAGATGCATGCAGTTTGCGACCGAAGGATCGGAAGATCAGTAGTGGGGTTTAATAGGAGTCGGTCAATAACTCCCGCGGGGAAGAAGAGGGAGAGGAGAAGCAAAGTAGTCGAGGGGAAGGGAAGGGACGGAGTCAAGAATAAAGTCGGGCCAAAATAAGCGTCGACCCAAACGAGAATATGTAAAGGCAAAAAAAAAGAATAAGAATAAGAGAGGAGTCACTATTGTCAGCCTTGGTCTGTTTAGTCTCCCTAGTCTCTTTAGTCTCATGGAGCTGTGACAAGGCGAAATTGGGGGCGGCAGTAGTAATCCCGGCAAGTAGGTTGGTAGGTTTTCTTTTCTTTTCTTTTCTTTTTTTTTTGGTAGCTCGGCTCGACTACTCGAAGAAAGAATAAAAAATATGAGTTGTAATCTAGGAGAACATGATTTGAGGAGATGATTTCGTGATTTTCCGCGTGGCTGCGTGCTTTTGAAGGAAGGGTTTAGTAGGAAGAAAAGGCCCTACAAGGCGGAATGTAGGTGCCTACCAAAACCCAAAGTTTCGTGCCCAAAGGTTCCTAAAGGTTAAAGCTGAATGGTCAATGGGTCAATGGGTCATGAATAATGATTAATCATTAACTAAATACAACTGTAAAGTTCTCCCCCCACGTAAAAGTTTCCTGTGACGGGAGCTCGAAATTCTGACGAAACACGCGGGACTCGCGGAAGATCTATGGCTCTCTAACAGGAAGTATTAATAGTATCAGGATACGGGGATGTCGTATTCTATTATAGCCATGTGGTCCCCGCGGGAGTTGATACAATATTATCTTATATCTACAACTATATCTATTCCTTGGCCCGAGAGATTCACACAATTGAAAAAGCTCATTATTATCTCATCATTGTTATGCTTGAAGGTAGAACAGCTCTGTCCCTCTCCGTACGAGTATTATTATTATTACAACGTATCAATTCCTCCATTAACGTTAGCGGGCAAGCTTTTTGGCCCGAGGAAAAAAGACACACTATTGGCTGTGCATGCAGGGTCCCATTGACAGAGCGGGCCATTTGGGAGGGGGCCAAGTTGAATCCAGTCGGGATCTCTTGGCTTGGCTGGGGGATGAATCTTCCGTACGGATTACGGGCGGAGGTTTTGTTCGTATGGAGGATTAATCCAACGATTTCCATGCAATTGGGATATGGGGGCGTCCTTGGCCTTTGGGAGGGGTCCATTGAGGCGTGGTTGGTTTCACCGTACCTAGCACCTGCCGGATATTGAGTCGATGATTGGATCTTGGGGGCTTTTCTTTCCCTTGGTATGTATGATTTGGGGGACTGTATTTCTTGGAAAATAGAGCACACTGAGAAAGCTGGGCAGAGTGAGGACTGTACGGAGTACCCTATACTCCATCCTCTTTCGGTATGAATAGATAGATTAACCAGGAACTAAGTATCGTATGGTAAGTGATCCGGACGACGAGGCTACGAGCTGTCCATTACTAATTATTTAACAACTTGGAAGGTAACTAATTACCGCTCCGAAAAAGTATCCTCTTTCTTCCATGAAGTAGCTAGCAGTCCGATCCTATGCCGAGCCTTATCCCGCCTCGTGATTATTTGGTTTCATCCTGACTCTCCTCTGCCTGAGGCAGTGAGGCCTGAGCTTGCACTTTATTTTGAAAAAGGCGTCCCTGGTGCAGCAAGCCACGGTGTCAGCCTGGTGGAGGCTTCGGGCGAAGTTCGCCGGGCGACGATCTTGGGTGCCTAGAGAGGTACCATCGAGTTCGTGAAGTTTTTTTTTCACGGCTATTCCGTATCGAATGGGATCGCCGTCGGCTCTGGCCGTCTACATTCTATCATTAGCGACTGTCTTTGGCGACTAGTGAGTTTGTAGTTAGATGTCTCGGGTTAGCTAAGTTAAGACATTGAGACCCCGGCCGTTTAGCGGTGGTCGGCCCACTACTGTACGAGCACAGCCGCGATGCCGATCCCTTGTTACTGTTTGTAGAAAAGTGTAGTTCCTGTGGGAGTGACACTCTGTGATTGTTCACCCCGGAGCTTTCGATGAGTCCGCTGGTTAGGCACCTGCATGAGACGAATGTCGGGAGGGGGTGGGGGCCAGGAAGGACACTTTGCGACCAGTAGGAATTGATCGGATTAGACAGGTCTATGTAATTAACTTCAGGGATTCTTTGCCCCTTAGCATTCAGATAGGATAGTTCGTTGTGACTTGTAGGCTATTGGACAAGTCTCAACTTTGAAGTAGGAGGCACGAGATCTTTGTAAGAGAGCTATGGAAATACTAACTAACTAACTAACTACTCCGTAGTTACAGTGGTGTTTCATAAGTCTTCGTCCACCTGGTGATGACATAATATTCTGTCGGTCAATCAATCTCTCCATTTCCTACCTAACCCGCCTAAAATTAATGATTTAAAGCTGGCAGATGGATTGTAATGTACAAAAATGAACAAAAAATATCTTGAAATAATCTGAAGTCTCTCCTATGGTCGAGTAGAGCTCCTATGGTCGAGTAGAGACCGGTAGAGTTCGGACTGAGAGCGGAAGACTAGGCGGTAGAGCGAGGGTGGACGAAGACTTATGGAACACCACTGTACCTACTACTTTTGTCTAGTTACTGCTGCATCCTTGTCACGCCATCACATTGAGGATGGCGATGGCCCTCGCTCTTTATTGCCTCGACCATGTGTCTCTCTATTACTCCGCGGCCCCCCAGGTTCGAGGCCTCACGGACCATTGAAAACTGCGAGATCCCGCCCGGCTGTACAAGTGTACCTACAGAATTTTCAGGAAGAGATTTTTACATACACAATTGGTTCTGTTACCAATGCATGCAGCTTGATAAGCTGGTTCCCATCATGCAGCCAACTTTTCCTTTATAAAGGGGGCCATTGGATCCTTGCAAGTGTGACGGAGGGTGCCATCGATGTAATTGATTGTTTACAGCCCCCGACCCGATTCTGAGCGAGGGGCCGTCATTTTTCCAAGGAGTCATCATGACAGACTGACTCCTTGATCAAAGAAATATCGAAAAGAGATCAGTCATTTCAATGCGAAAGCAAGCTTTCGTGCCCTGCAGATTCACGGTGGGGCTGTGAGACACAATGGTAAGCCCCGTAAAGAGCAGTCCTTCGGCTTCGCCTGGCCAGCTGGCCCAGGGATAGCCCTTTCAATAATCTCTTCCATGTCCGACCAAATTGAGATCTGAGCTGAAGGGAGAGTAGGACGAACGTCCAGCGATCAGTTCGTGAACTAGGAGACTCGTATTCGCCCTGGCTGTGCTCTTGAATACCTTTACCCACAGCAGCAAGAAGGAGGATGAAGACTCGCATCGCCTGAGGGATTTTGCGAACCCTCACCTTCTGTGTAGCATCTGATACAGCGATCGAGATGCCTCCTAATAATTGAGCCTGCTGTTGTTAAATTCTTTCAAGTATGCTCATGCCCGGTTCAGCTTATCCCAGCTAGCTTACACTCCAGTGACTCCACACGGTCGGCCTCCAGGGGCTGTCGACCAGGTTCCTAGACTGGAAATCATGGTGTTGATCATAGGATATCCCCCGGACTTTCCTCGAGCCGAGAATATCAACTCCCGAATATTGATGATGTCCGAACCAATACTTATAGAATTTGCCCGAAGGAAAAACAAGCGCGAAGCTGCAGCAGCGGCTATTACCATCAGCTAAATGTGGAAAGTCCCCCGGTTGACGCTTAGCCTTGCACCTTGGGGCAACTAATAAAAGAGTTGGTTGACCTGGGTGATTATTATTGACCAAGCCACTGGTCCTCTATGGATCATCTTGTCTTGCATCAATTATTATATTGCACCCTTGTAAAATTATGGGACTCAGATATGATCCGTTCTGCGGGTCACTTTGCAAACCCACCAAGCCGCGTTGACAACTTGACATACCTCAATTAGGCAACTACCATACCACGTTTCGTTAAGGTACATACAGTACTCCAGAGGCAACCTCATTTCTGTCCAACCACATCCATACATCTCAGCTAAGACTTCACTAGGCAAATGGCGCAGTTTGCCAGAACCGACAGCGCGGGTTATCAGTCGGGTCCCGCTCTGGGCTGATGGTATGGTTGCCAATATTCATGAGCGAGCCTCGTTGGCCGTAACGGTGGAATGCTGGACCCAGAGGTGAGCTGGGTTCGCCGCACTGCGCAAAGCTGGTGAAATAGTCCTGCATAACCTCCGCAACGGTGACGTTTTGTACACCGAGAAGTGAACCAGTGGCCGAGCTACCATTGCTGTAGAAGGTGTATGCAACGTCCTGGCCGTGCAATGCAGGCGGTATACTGAACTCATACGCAAATGTCTGGTTGTGGAAGGCTCGATTAAAGTAGTCGGTGTTGCAGACGAAAATGAGATCCGAGATGGCCAGCGCGGCGCGGGTAAACGGACTGGTATACCCGTATGAACCGTCGTATTTAGGTGGATAGAGCACGGTCGAGACGTAATCACTGACGTTCTTCTTCATGTAAGGGAACTGCTGCTGGAGCAATGCAGTCAGACTGGATTCATTCCGGCTATCAGGCGAGGTAAACACCAATCCCTCATCGGCATTGTGTCCGACCATGATATTCAGGTTACGGTCGAAATTGCCCTCTGCAAGGAGCTTTCCTGGTAAGGCGGGAACGAAACTGCCATCAACGACTGGCCCATAAATAAAGGAGCCCCATGCCGACTTGGTGGCGATTTGATAAGAGTTGGCAGCGATCAATTTCTCAGATGACAGATTCCGAGCTTCTTCAATGGTGCTGACGTTTAGAATTCCCAAGAACTGCTGCAGGGTCTGCTCGGGCTGTTCGTCATCCATGATGGGAACCCATCCTGGGCTTTGAATGATGGCCTGCTTGAACGGGGATGGTCCTGCATTTCCTCCGTATGCCGTGACTTGGTGCATAATCGAACCTCCTCCAGCAGACTCGCCCATGACTGTGATACGGGTGGGATCACCGCCAAATAGGTGAATATTCTTGTATACCCAGTCCAGAGCGAATCGCTGGTCATGGAGTGCGGCATTAGCGGTCCCGTTGGCGATAATTGCATCACCTGACAGCCAACCGAATGCGCCGAGCTGAAATGGGAAAAAGGTATTAGATGACTGTTGAGAATCTGGCCAAATTGCATATTCAAACTTACTCGATAGTTGAGTGCAACATATACGACACCGTCACCCACTACCTGGCTTCGCTCGAGAAGACCTGTTGGGTCATTGGAGCTCTTATCGCCTCCCACGTATCCTCCACCATATATCCACACCAGGACCGGGGCTAGCTTGTGCTTTGGCATGAACGATTTGTGCTGCCCACGATCGGTGTGCTGCTTAGCGCGATCGAAAATCTTTTGAGGAACCACCACATCAAGGAACAAGCAGTCCTCGGTAGTTCTTGGGTCCATCTTCGCTGGCTCATAGGTATACGAGGAGATATTCGTCGACTCGGTGAATGTCGTGTTGTACAACAAGCTCAGGAGGAATGCGGGTTCAATGTCATCTTCCCATATGGTGCTGGCCTGAGGACATATCCGCCCGACATCACCAGTCTGAACGTGTGTGCGGTTCTGCTTTGGAAGCACAGGAGCTCGAAAGCGCAGGTCGCCCAACGGAGGGGCGGCGTATCGAATATTACTAAAGTTATACAGGCCAGAGGTACTCTGGCCGTCCTTGTCAGACCAAATTCGCCTTGTAAAAGCCAGTGAAAGATGCTTGCTTACATTCAACAAAATCGCTTGATGCAATTCATATCCGAGATCCACGACGGGAAGATCAGAAGCATAGCAGGCCGAGGCCAGTCCCAGCAGAGACAAGACCAACTTCATCTTCATTAGGTAGCGGGTACACACGTCGCAGAAGAATCAAGACCATCCAGTCTGCCCGGGACTCCCGGAATCTATATAAAGGCCGCTCATGGCAAAGCTCCCCGGATCAACCTCGGCCAAGCTGCGCGGGGCACACGGAGGATAATCCCAATATGTCACCCTAACATTTGTAAGCTTTGTTCAGTCAGTAAACACCCTGAGGACTGTGGGGCATCAAGCAACTACTATGACTGAAGTAGACATGGCCGGTGGCTATGATGTTAAGCGACAAGGCATCGAGAGATCCGAGCTCCACTGCCTCCACAATTTCCACGCTAATAATCTGGGGAAAAAGCACTGGAAGCATTCCCACCAAGGAACTGGAGCCTGTTGTCATATCCTGCTTATCTCGATGTGGTTAAGCGTAGTGCTCGGCCAACAAAAAGTGCGGGGTTCGTCCAGCCACCGCGCAAGGAACGCACGAAAGAGTCCACATCACCGATTGGTTGAACCGGATTGATTTTTTCGGGATCTTTATCAGAACCGATGGATCGAGATGAGCAACGGATTTCGGGGGCAAAGCAGTCCGTTCAATGAGGCGGTCAACGCGCAGTAGTAGCATTCTCCACGTCACCCAGCGAGGCTCTAGGCTAGTTTACGCTCACGTCAAGACATCGGTCGCTTAGTCTAGCTCTCTCTGATTCTATTTCAAACTACCCTAAGCTTATCATAGTTTCCAATTGTCCGTGCAAGATTCATATTGAGAGACAAATTTCCAATCCCCTCACTTATCTTTCACCTGCCGAATTCCATAGTGGAGCATCTCGTTGGAAAGCACACTATGAAAATTCTGGAGTTTCTTAGCACACTCCATACCTGCCGTTGGCCCGCGGTACTCGAAATGATGTCCTGTGTCTGGCACTCGTCCATCAGGCAAGGGGTAGGGGAATGGCAGCCATTCAGGCAGTAAACCTAATTGCACCAATACTGTTGCCTGATCCCATGCGATATGCTCCTGGACGATGCGATCGCCGCGAAAGTAGACTACAGCGGTGCATGGGATACGAAGCTTTTTGCCTGTTAGGGGAACTCCGGGAAGCCTAGAACGAGTTGGCATGAGAATGTGTTGTCCCTGCATGAATGCGTCATGAGGAAGATGAAGAACTCACAGCCAATCAATCACCATCGAGTGGCTCAGGTGGAGGATAAACTCGTCCACAAGGCTGTTAGCACCTACAGTGCGGCTGACCTGACTCGCTCGAGGGTTGTGTCCTCTGGGTTGTTGGTAATGAAGGAATGGAGATAGAAATGGCTCATTTGTTCGCGGCCAATTCCACCTGTCATCTAAGGAGGGCTTCTGTTTGGTATGATTCATATCTTGTAGAAAGTCGAACAAAGACTGAGCCTTTACCGTGGGAACATGATTGACACATCATTCTTGCACCATCATCGCCATAGTTTTTTCAACGGACCGCTCATCAAGTTGATGATGGAGAAATCGATCCCAGAGATCCTCCAGGTCGAATATCTCGCCGAGGTGCATTTTGAGAAACGTAAGGCTCCGAGTATGTACCACTGCACCTGTCGACTTGATGAAATCGGGGTGAGCCATGAATAACAAACCCTGGAGATACAGCGTCGGCATAGATATGCTTCGTGACATTTTTCTCGAGTGGACCACTGCCTTTAGCTCCCGGTACATGCATGATTCCTTTCGTGCAATGGCTCAACTCCCAGCGGTCATGGTAGACCACCGCAACCAAATCCTTTTCGTCGGCCAATGTCTTCTGCAGAGAGACTTTGAATCCACTTTGAAAGTCGCTTGGAGAGCCGTAGACTAATGCAATTATCAGTATTTATTGTCACAGACCATGGTTAGTTCCTCGACTTCCCTATCAGTCCAAATGAGAGACCTTTGCATGGGAAAGGTTCTGCAAGCCCCTTCTTCGCGATTTTGATCGCTTCCATCAAACTGACAACATGGGTACCCTTGAATGTAATTTGAATCACCAAAAAGCCTTCCTCTGCCCACTTTTGAAGAGAGTCTGGGTCTGGACTTGTGTTTTGCTGCTGACATTGTGAGTAGTGAGAAGGCCAGATAAGAATCAAACCAGGACCACAGGTTCCGCGAGAGAGGGGAGACTGTAGGATTATCTCAGGGCTGAGCTCAATGAGCAGCGAAGTTGGAGTGCCCCAGAATTTATTAGACATCTCGGCGTGGATGGTGTCTGAAAAATGGGCTTTAGAGAATGGAGGGGGGAGATTGAGGAAGAGAAATATTTTTGAGCCTCAGAAAGAAAATAGGGCTTTATAAAAGGCAGTTAACAGATGGAACAGAGCAAACAATGCACTTGCCGTTCCATCAAAGTTTATCATGATTGATATTGTGAGTCGATAAGGTCTTCAATAAATCGGGGATGACTGGCAAATCCACCGATCCAGCCCTATCAGACTATCGAACTATGAACTCGATGGATTGATGTTCCCAATTTACGTCTTACATTTGAGAGTAGATTCAATCATCTCTCATGAGATTATGAAAGTAATTCTTGCTTCTAATGAGATTATCATTGGAGAGAGCACTCAGAGTAGTCACGACGTAGCAATTTTTATTCTCCCAGAAACAGAATGAAAGTAAAAGCATGAAAGACCACAAAGGTTCTCGGGAACAAGGTGTGAATCTTGACCTGGATATTGCAAAGAAAAAGAAGAAATCATTTAAACAGAACACACATCATGGCGCACAATTTCATGCCGAGCATTGATCTGTTCGGCGGCAGACTGCTCAGCTTTTTGTCCTTCTGAAAGGACAGGGTCCGAAAGGACATCTCGCAGGTGGTCCACGGCGGGCTCGTTGACGGTGGCTCCTTGTGGTTCATTGTGCTCTGGGATAGTGCCAAGTTCGACATTGGGGCTGGCATTGAGTGAGTGAGTGAGTGAGTGAGAGAGCGAGAGATATTTGTATTATACTCGAGTACAGCTCCAAATGGGGCTTGATGGAGGTTGCCTCCCATCGATGGCAGATTCCTTGTTTGTCCAGGCCCTGCGCCTAGATCTGTCGGCCTATAAGAGGCCTCTGCTTTCCCCTTTGTGTTCTGCTTCCTTAGAGATCTCTAGATTGATCGATCGACTGTTTTCCCCTTCTTGCTTGCTTGCTTCCTGTGCGTAGGCGTAGTGACGACCACGACGCCATCAGGGCTCTTTCTGAGTCGCTGACAGCCGAAAGGCCGTCCCGTGCCTGTTCTATTGGATAGGGCTGGCATCGAGTCAGTTGGTTGGAAGCTGTGGAGTATGGATGGTCCGTTCGTGGTCTGCGTCGAAACGTGGTGAACAGATTCAAGGCAGTTAAGATTCTTTATAATAAACCGGAAAAAATGCACAAGGTTCAAAATCTTGGTTGTATGTATGTCCAACCTTCAAGGTATGAAGTCATCACTCCCTTTCTACCATAAGTCAAAAGCTCGTCAAGAATGTAACTCGACAATGCAGATACAAACACACCTCCGATCCCTAAAGAGCGCAAAGATGAGCTAGGTCTCAATAGAACACCGAACACCCACCTGTCTGTCTCCTAGTAAAGTAGAGTAACGTAGAATGAGGATCTCTCTCTGATCGATGGTATCATTCTTTCCAAGAATTGCACGATGTCCTCTATCCATATTAGCCATGATTCCTGGATTTCTGGTCTCTTATCAATTCGAAATGGAATTATTGACGAAAGAGTTCAGTAAAAGAAGTCTGGCTTTCACAGCTTAAGCTCCGATGTTCACAGATATAGTTAGTTATAAGGACCCACTAGTAATTAGTAATGCCGGTCCTGACCGACTCCGCAGCTCCGCTCAACTGAGCTCTTATTGTTTCTCACATCTTGCAATGCACACACTCATATTTTGAAGCAGAGTATGATTTCACACACCAGGTGTATACTATTAACAGCACTGACTCGACGCTCAGCTTCATTCTCAGCCTTTGCCGCCCCTTCAGAATTAGTCTGCCAGCGCCAATTTCCGCTCAAAGGGCGCGCGGGTGTTACGCGCACATCTCCAAAATGAATGCGCTGATGCAGTCTTCTTTGACTGACGTCGAGTCGAAACTCAATACCCTCCTAAAACATCTCACGACATCCCCGGGTGCAGCTGGAGCGCCGGCCGCTGCAGTTGCCCTACTCGAAGCTGACGACACGCTATCCTCCTCTATCGACACCCTTCGAATCCACCAAGAAAACTACGCCAAGATTCTGCAGCTACGGTCTGAGGCAGAGCGACTGGAAGAGCGTGTGAAAGATATTGTGAGGGATCTGGAAGGATTCGACAGGGAGATCAGAATTGCTTGCGGCGACGACGAAGAGATCGACAGCGACTTGGACTCAGAGGACGAAAGCGAGGCAGCCAAGAGCAGAGTCGCCGCCCGCAAAGAGATCGACTACCGATTACTCCTGGACTTTGCGCGTCGCATCAGCAAGTACAACCAGGAAGCTGCAGCTGATGTCGCCAAAGGTGCCGGACTGGGAGCTCGCCAGGACACGCGACCACAGATTGCGGACAAAGATGTGACGATGACGGGCACGAACGGCGAGATAGGCACGGAGGAAGGCGGTGCGGAACCCGTCTCATCGGTGACGAAGAATGCGACCCAGTGGCTGGATGATTCGGCGAACGTCACCCGTGAGGTGAACCTCTTACCATACCCAACAGAGGACCGGATACGCATGGGCTTGATGGGCAAGATGCCCGCCGAGGGTACCGACCGTGAAAAGGAGGTGGAGCGATTGATACGTGAGGCAGAAGGCCTGGAGGTTACAGAAGCACCAGTGCCAGTCCAACCGACAGAACCAAGGCCGGCCGAGGTCGCGAAGACTGCAGCGCTGGCTGCTCCCCCTGCTCCTGTCACAGCAAGACCACCAGCCCCAGCACCTGTGCCAGCACCCGCGCCCGCGCCCGCGCCCAAGCCTAAACCGAAGGCTACTCTGGACCTCGACCTTTATGATCCTGATGACGACGATTTCTAAGCATTTTTACGGCGGGCCAGCCATGCATTTATTTATTATGATACCAAATGAGAGCGGCTACGGCCACGTCTACCATCACAATTGAAAGAGAACACTAAGAAGAACAAAGCATATTGACGTTGAATTGTCCATTATACCTGCGGGGCGACACTCGACGATTTACATCTTATGCACCGAGGACTTGGCCGTCCACCCTCTGAATCTCTTTCCATAAACGTAGAACAGAATCGCACAGAGACACCACAGGGCTGTCAGACTCATGTTCAACATGATAGGCTTGATATACCCGCTCTGCTCAATCCACGGGGTAATGAACTTGCTGAAGCCGTATCCCCACAAGTTCTTGTTAACGGTGATGGAAACGAAGATCGAGCCTGCAACAGGCTTGTAGCTGTCCACAGCATAAGTACTTGCAATAGCGGGCAGCGCGGCGACTTGGATGCCAGCCGCAGTATATCCGACGATGACAATGATCCGCCAGTCCCATTTATATTCATACCCAAACGCGACCACAAAGTTTCCAATGATCATGATGACCATGTAGATCGCGATAGCGGGCAATCGCATCTCGGGCTCACGAATACCTCGGTTCTTGCGAGTGGCTTTCATGGAGATCCAATCTGAGAAAGGTCCGTTGGTAGCCAAACCGATGAAGGCTCCGACAAGGATGGCAAAGTTGAAGAAGCCGATGGTTTGACTGTTGAAATTGTATGGAGGCTCAGCAAACACCTGGCTTTGAGTGAGGTTCAGCGTCAAGAAACAACTAGCCGACCAAGACACAACGAAGGCCGCCAGCTCGACGATCGGGAAACTCAATAGCTTCCATGGGATCCAGAAGCTGAGCAGAACCGTCTTGATGTTATTTCCGTTCAGCTGCCAGAGCTTAAACTGCTGCTTGGAAGGACGGCCTTTGTGTAGATATGGATCCCGCTGGGAGGCATCTTCCACGTTCACATTCTCTTTCTGGGTGACTTCCACTGGCTTTTCGGGCTCTGAGTCGTCATTCGCCGAAGGTGTGGCCTCGTGGGCAACCTCATCCGGATGAACTCGGTGCCATTTAGTCTCGGGGAAAAGGAAGATCTGGAAGAGCAGCACAACTCCAAGGACACCGACGTTCAACCAAAAGAAGCTGCGCCAGCCAATATGCTCAGCCATAGGCCCAGCAATAATGGGACCCACCTATCAAGATATCAGTATTAATTCTTACATCAAGGGGCAAGCCTCCTCACCATCAAAGATCCAAAGTAGACAGTAAAGTATAGCGTGTTATAGGCACCTCGCTCATGGAGGAACATGATATCTGTAATGATCTCCGGCTGAGAAGTCTCCGCTGGACCAGCACCAAAACCATTGAGAACGCATGCACCCATATAGCTACCGTATGAGGTTGCGAGCGCACGCCAGATGTTGCTGACCAGGCAGATCAAGGTCGAGAAGATCAAGACGGGTCGTCGACCGTAGGATGTTTGGATGGGGATCCTATAACACAATAGGATAAGCGATGAAGCTCAGTCATAAGGGTGGGTAATATACCAGAAGAAGTTGCTGAATCCCAGCACTAGAATACAAACTCCCGTGAATTGCACCACGCCGGCAAGATCCGAATTGAACGACTCCATCAATTGTGGAAACATGGGTGCCAAAGCAAGGGGTCCTAGGCCTTGACTGAAAGATGTTGCAGTGGATATAGCCATAGCGCTCAACTTCCAGAAACGGTTCCAATTCTAAATTCGTTCAACGCGTCAGAGAGTACTATAGCTGGTTGATTCTCTCGGAATACTGACCAGAGGATCATGAGGATCTTGCGATGGCTGAGGAACCAGCACCCGGTCGGACTTGGCTGAAGACTTCACGAAGTGATGGGTGCCTACATCGGCCATAATCTCCGTACCAGGGTAAATGGTCGTGCCCAGCTCCTCCTCGATTCTGTTTAGCCCGAGTTAGATAGGATACAGTTGTTATGGGAGAGGCATTCATACTGATGGAGGGCCTAGGTAAAGAGGAGAATTTGTTAGTCATCGGGGTTTGATGGATAGGTAATATTCACGATCAAGTACTTACACGTTCATCGTAGTTCATCTCCATATTTGAACCAGTTGCCTCTTCAGGCTGGGTGGATGTTAAGAATCTTGGTCAATCTTTGATCTGAACAAAAAGGCCGAGGAGACTAGCTTGCCTGGCTGACTATCAAGGCCGTTGAAACATAGGGGCACACATTTATTTTAAGTACCCACGCGACAAAGTACTCGTACATGTTATATGCGCGGAATTGGGCCGGGGAGGTCGACTTGGGAATTACCGAACCCCACAAGGGCCGAGTAGAACAGTAGCCAAGTCGAGTGTTACCCCATAACGCCAGCACAGCATATTATTTACCGTAGAAGCCCCTTTTATCCAGCTATCCAGTGAAATCTCGCCGTCACACTTTCTGGATAAGTGGGTTTGAGTTCTGAGCTACCTTGTTTGGACTAGAGAGCGATAGCGAGCACATGGATTGATCAATAATGATGCCCACTATCTCCCTAGAGAACTCCACTTTGACCCCAGATTTCCTCCCCGCACACCCACATCACCGAGCGATCCTCCAATTCGCAAGTTCGCAACTGTTCTGACTTTTGGTGTGGGGGGGGGGGATCGCCTACCTTTGCCACGAAAATGGACTCGGTAATCCCCCGCGGCATTTGCCCGCGTTTACTTGTTTGGGAAACCGGCGCTGCTCTCGGGCGAAAAGTATGGGTTGTGTCGGGTTGAAAGTGCTTTTAAATGGTGTCGTCATGTTAGTACCGTAACCTGGTGACTTTTCTGGTGGCTTTCGTTCCAGGAATTCGGCCGACAAGCGAGCGCCGAGAACTGTGGGTTTGGCTCGTGTAGAGTGTCGGGATATTGTAGGTTATGAGATGCCGAAAGAGCTGGACACGGCTGTTGGCGAAGCCGAGAATCTTAGATTGTGACTATTTGAGAATTATCATTAAAACCCAACGGGAGGGACAATCGGGAAGATCAATTCCGAGTTCAGGAGTGATTTTCAGAGTATTCTTTATTCCATCGGAGCTTTTTTAGGCGCTCTGATGCCGATATTGAGCCCATCGGCATGTAACACGTCCAGCCCAATTGGGTATTAGATCCTGGTCGTCGCATCTATATTATCTATTGCGATTAGGTGTACAGTAGTCTGCAAGTACATAGATCAAGATAAATGCCTTTCGGAGCCGAACGAAATCCCGGGCTTGTGGTAACGCCGTTTCTCCAACGGAGAAATTCCGCTTCAATAAGCAAGCCACCAGCCACGCTGTTGATACTAGGCTCTCGTATCTTGAGACACAAGAAGCCTGTTGTTAACATTACGACGGCAACTGGCAAATTGCAATAGGTACGATGATGCATCGATTAAGTTGATGGTGAGAACCATATTTCAAACGCTGTTTTGTTAACCTCATCGATTCCATGAAGAGTGGAGTTTCTCCACTGCGTATTCTGTAGCCCAACCCAGGTCTGCCTCGACGCCTCGCAAAAGGTTCACAATAATCTGGCGCTCATTTGCACTTTCCAAACATTGGCCCACAGCAAACAAAAGTGGTACCATATAGATCCGCACTTCGCTATGGGGCCGCCCTAAGGCAATACCGCACACTTCTCGGCTGCGGTACTCGACTTCTTTGGTGACTTCTCGATAGCCTTGTAGACGGTCGAAAGCTGTGCTTGGTCCACTTATAACGTCCTGAGGGCGATTCAACAACAATGCAATTCTCCCAAAGTGGTAGTGCTGCATGGCAGCTGCGCATGTTGGTAAGCTGTGGATAACCTCGGGGAAGGGGATTTGACTGCCGTCGGGTGGCTTCGACACATCTCTGGGGTGCTCAATCCGCACACATGGGCGAATTGTCTCCGGGACGCCCTCGAACCAAGTTTGAAATTCAAAGCACAAGTCTAACCACACGTTTGTGTCGGGATAGGATGGCTGTTGACTGGAACTGGTGGGCGTGTCTTGTGAGCCGGATGAAGTTTCCGGTGGAGAACCCGTCCACTGGGCAATCTGAGATTGTTTGGATTTGGCGAGGAAATTGACGACCTTGGAAACAAGCCAGCATAGCCCATTGAATGCTTGGTCTTCCTGAGATAAATCAATCGACCCGCTTGCAACGATGTGGAATTTTTCTTGCTCGTCAATTGATATCCCTGCTGCGCGCCAAAGAGGCAAATGTGTAGGATCAAAATGTGTAGGCGAACGGATGTAGTATGATCCAAGGTAATCCTGTCGAGCGAAGTTCCAGAAACATGCCCGGATTCCGTGAGAGAAGAAGGTCGAGTTCATCTGCTTCATCTGAAGGAGCGAATTGAAAACTTGGCGAATGCCTGTGAGGTACCTGTGCTCCATTGTAAGCAGAATGATAGCAAAAATCGACTGGACAAAATGACATACATGTGCCACTCCTCTCCTTTTGCGTCCAACAACTTATATAATGTCAGAATGGTCACCGTTGCCAAAGTCTCCTCGGTCTTTCGCAAAAGTGCTCCCTCATCAAGGTTCTGGCCAGCGCCCTGGGTGGACTGCATGTTCAGCCACCGCCCGACCAAGTCAATAGGTGAGTCAAGGACAGCCGATGTAGATACAACAGAATAGCCATCCGAAGTCGATGTGGTCAGATCCGACACTGAAAGATAGTAGTAGTTGGCTGCCTTGAGAAACCAGTCCACTTGCTCAGCATTTGGATATGTCTCGGTCGTAGCAGGACTGGTGAACACCCCCCGCCCAGTGCATGATTTGGAACCTTTCACTCGGCCAAGTTGTTTGGCTGCCAAAGCTGCGATGGCGTATTTCAGAGATTGGCAATTGAGAGCCCGGATCGGGACATAAACGGAGAAGAATTTTCCAGCGTCGGATAAGTCCAGCCTATTTTTTATCAATATTAAAGAAGCCAGCGGAGTCAAGAACACAAGCCTACCAGGGACCCAACACTTCTGCGAAATGACGGGTAAGAAAGGCTATCTCATGCTCTGTGCCCGTCATCAGCTCGGAGAAAATGTCCTGAAATTCTTCTTTCTCGCTTCGTTGAGACGGACTCTCTGAAGTCAATTGTCTCCCATAATTTTGACGATCAGGAGGCGGAATATTATAAATACTGTCAAGAGTTGGAGTAAGCCCCATGATTGTATTGCCTGACGTTTCGGCGCTTTGCAGAGGGCTTCTTGTCGAGCTCCCCCTGTCCCCAAAGCCAGGAATCTGGTTGATATCTAAGGCATATTGAGACCCTGGGATAATTTGAGCACCTGAGGTAATTGCACCTGAGGTAATTGCACCAGCCGCGATACCCGGTTGGACTGCGGAGCTAGTCACCTCGGCCATTTGGATGTTGGTTTCAAAGTCTGGTCTTGACTGTTCCAGCTGGAAGCTGAATATCTTCCCACTATCAGATGGAGCTTCACCAGACCTTTCCTGGCCAATTGCCAGTTGGCCTTCGTTCTGTGCCCCACTAGGCGGATGCTCGTCTCCCTAATTGACAACGTCAGTTCCCAGCTTGGCAGATAGGCTGGTATGTCACAGACCTGACTAGTATTGACTGCTGATGTGCTTGGCTTTGCATGGCTCTCTTGATATGGAGCATACCGGCGCCTCACGGTGGCACCTTGATCAATGAACTTGCGTGTCTGGACATAACCTGGACATTCCACGCCGGCAGTGACACACCGCTGGCAGTGGGGACGCGTCTCATCACACTGGAGATGATCAGTTGAAGCTTTTTAAAATCGAGAATTTCAGTAGCGAAGACAGACCTTCAGATGTCTCTTCTTACACCGCTCGCATGCCTTATTAGATGGAACACCTGGCATTGTGCGTTTCACAAGAAGATGGTGATCTCACCACTCCCACGTTTTGTTGGCTGCGCGCCTTTTCCCTCGTAGCACAAACAAATCCCAGCAGCGTGCCCTTGATCTTACATACCCGGAATTCCGTAATTCCCAAACCCAGCCCAAGGAGCTACGAGCGCTTGGAAGTATCGAAAATGAACTAACATTATGACGCTCATCAAGGGATCATATTATGTAAGCACGGAGATGTCTCGGCAGATGTTCGGCAAGCCGGCTGGTTCGGCATGGCAGCAGCCCGATCTTCGACTCTTTTTTTGAGCCTCAGCTGCTGCAGGTTCTTGATTCTCTCCAAAGAAGATCATGCTGCGGATATCTCAGGAATCGAACTCAAATAATGATAGTCAGGGATATTCTGTCCGAACTGTGAGACAGTCGATAGAAACAGATCCGATCGCATATCGGGCCAGCCCCCATCGGCAACGAGAGACGGCATGGCGCTCCTCATCAAAACCTTATGGTCTCCCGGAACAGGAGCAAAGCCGAATATACCATGACTGGATCAGTATGATCACTTCTCCCTATGACTTACTCTACACGAAGTACTTATATTGACTAAATATCCTTAGCTGCTGGCAGAGAACATGTCTTCGTCTGCTCAGGGTGTTATCTCCCGGAGAATTTGATGGGCTGTGAAACGTGCTGTAGATCCTACCATGCACAATGTCTGCCCACTACTGCGTCTCCAATGCTACTTGAGAACTTCCACTGCCCATCATGCAAGGCGAAAGGCTGGGATCGGGCGCCGCCTTCACTTCCCGCAACGTCATCTTCAAGTACTTCGAGAAACCCCACTCCTACTGCACCCTCGGGCTTCATTTCACCTTCTTACAGAGGTGTCCCGGGTAGTGCTCGAGCGTCTCCATGGCCGGGTACGAACGACATTCCAGCCATGTCTTCGGCAATGGGGCTTGTACCGGAGGGGGCTGATGCCTTTGAGCATGATCATTCATCCGCAAATTTATCCCCGATCACGGACATGTACCCGCACATCCTGGCCCTTCTAGCTCAACCAGACCGGCAGGACATGACTTCTCATCCGGACTTTATCTATCAGCTTCACTGGATGATGCAAGAAGTTCAATCACACCGGTCGCTGCTCCAGAAAGCAGCAGTTCTTCGGGAGGAATTTTCAAGGGTCCAGACTGAGAACATTCAGATTCGAACATACCTCAATTCCCGCCTACCTTCAAGAGAGCCGACATTTTCGACTCCCTCTACTTTCTCACCCATTCCACGGCCATCACCTGATACCAGTGGAAGATCTTGGGATAGCATTGTCCTGGATCTTATCTGATGGTCAAGCTGACTACGATATTATGCATGTATATGATGAGGACAGTGTTAAGCGATAGTATGGATGAATTATATAGTGGATTTATGCGCAGAAGGAAAATCCTAACAATATGACATAAGAAATCGACCAACTGTGGTCCCATGGATGAGTTGACCATGTAGACATGTCTTTTTATTGGATCCCTTTATATGTGTTGTTAGTTTGTTGTTTGTTGTTGTTCGATGCCTGCGGGTAGCCGATAAATTGGGGAACAAACACCCCAAAGTGCTTCCTCTGGCCGTACACTCCTCGATCATCCCCAACCTCTCCTTCAAAGATCACTTTTTGACCTCGAGGTAGCGTGCGGAGGTTACATGCGCGATGAAAACCAGGTTGATGTCAATTCCCCACTTGATGGAAACCCACGAATCTTGTCAGGGGGCCTGCATTCCCCGCAGCTCGGGGTAATTCACTTGTTCATTCTGTCCAAAAAGCAATAAGGATCAGCGCTTCCCTAGGAAACCCTGCAACCTGCACTTCTCCACGGCCATATTCCCTTTTTTCCGGGCTGCTCTTTTGAGTATGAAGCTTGCCCATCGCTGCAGTCAAGGCCGCTCCAGCTGCCAGATAGGTACACTTTGAGCTTGGGGGACGCACGTGCCCGCTGCATGCTTGTTGCTACAGTACTGTCGCTTCTCGCTAGTGTTGCCAACCCCGGAGAAAACAGATGTGACACCATGCAGCAGTCGATGTTACACCCCTCGCTGGAAGGGTCTAGTCCCGATGCCCGAGATTGCAGTTTAAATAGCTGGGCGAGCCTAGAAAGGGGGCCGCAACCCTGTCGATCGAGACGCGTGGAATGCTTCCCCCGCGATGGTAAACAGTGTACTGAGAAGCTTGCATCCCGTGTGAACCGCGTCTTCATACGACATTTGTTGGCATTGAGAGCCTGTTTTATTCGCTCAGACTTGATTGCGTGTTAGGACCGGCGGGCCAGCTCAAGCAGATATGCTACGGCAAAACCCCCATACCATCGGGGTATTAATCACGGCTCTCTATGGTTCAATTTCCCTAGCGGCTGCGGTTAGTTCAACAGATAGCTTTGATGTTCTGGACTATGTCGACCCTCTCATTGGGACGGCCAACGGAGGTAAGAAATTCTGGAGCCGTTGACCTACGCCTCAGCAACTGACGATTGCCTGCTAGGCCATGTATTCCCTGGAGCAACCTTGCCATTTGGTGAGTACCGAGCTACGTTCAAGTTATTCTGGTCTAACAAGTAACAGGAATGGCAAAGGCTGTCGCCGATACAGTAGGTGAAAACCAGGCAGGCTTCGCATATGATACCACCGTTGTTACTGGGTTCTCCCATATGCATGACTCTGGCACTGGTGGTGTGAGTTACCTCTTCAACTTTAAGAAAGCGATGAAGACCTGACATCTTGCAGTCCCCCTCTTTGGGAAACTTTCCGATCTTCGCCCAGCCTTCTTGCCCAAATGATGATATCAACCAATGCAACTGGCAGCTCAACGACAGAGCGGTAGTATGGAAGAGAGACTCAGTCAAGGCTCGCCCGGGATATTTTAGCATCTCTCTGGCAAATGGTGTCCAGGCAGAAATGACGACAACCAACCGATCTGCTCTGTATCGTTTCACTTTTGATGAGGCGTCTTCCGAGTCACTGAATCCAGTGGTACTGGTGGATTTGATAGATTTGCCACAGTCGCGAACCAATGGATTTGCTGATGTGGACCCTTCCACCGGCCGCCTAACAGGAAATGGCACATTTAACCCTAGTTTTGGCATCGGAAGCTATAATCTCCATTTCTGTGTCGACTTCAAGGGCGCAGAGCTTCGTGATACTGGTGTTTGGACCAAGAACCGGGCCAGCATCACCAAGAAAACCGTTTCTTTGCGGGCTGATGGTACGAATAGCCCGGACACCCTCTCTGCCGGTACATTCGCTCGATTTCACAGCCCCAAGGACAACACGATCCTAGCTCGCGTCGGTGTGAGTTTCATGAATGTCAAACAAGCGTGCGCTAATGCCGAACGGGAGCAACCCAACTTCGACTTTGGTGGCACCAGATCTGCGGCCGAGGCTGCTTGGAGGAAAAAACTGAGTGTCGTGTCTGTTGACGCTGAGGGAGTCTCAAAAGACCTGCAAACAATTTTCTGGAGCGGAGCATATAGGTCTCTTATTAGTCCTCAGGACTATACTGGTGAGAATCCCTTGTGGGAAAGTGATGAACCGTACTATGACAGCTACTACTGGTAAGGACCTCTTTCGAAATCCTACAAGAAAATGGTAACTGATCGAATTTATTAGCATTTGGGACTCATACCGCAGTATTCATCCTCTATTGACATTGGTTGACCCTCTTTCACAATCCTTGATGATGCGAAGTCTTCTCGACATTTATCGCCACGAGGGGTATCTTCCTGACTGCCGGATGTCACTTTGCAAGGGTTACACCCAGGGAGGCTCTAACGCCGATGTCCTCATGGCCGACGCTTATCTGAAGAAGGTCGATGGGATTGACTGGGACACTGCCTACGAGGCCGTTGTGAAGGACGCAGAAGTCGAGCCGGCGAACTGGAATGTCGAGGGCCGTGGTGGGCTGCATAGCTGGAAGAGTCTCGGATACATTCCCACGGATGATTACGACCCATACGGTGTGGGCACTCATACTCGCAGTATCTCGCGTACCGTGGAATATGCGTACAACGACTTCTGCATTGCCGAGATGGCGAAAGGTATGGGTAAGCAGGCGGACTACGAGAAGTATACCACTCGCTCAGGAAACTGGGCACACATGTTCAAGGCGGATCAAAAGTCCAGCATCAATGGTGCCGACACCAACTTCACTGGATTTTTGCAGCCTCGCTATACGAATGGTACTTGGGGCTACCAAGATCCCATCTTCTGTAGCCCTCTGCTGGATTTTACTTCCTGCTATCTGAACCCCAGTGGTCATGAGACCTACGAAGGAAGTTCTTGGCTTTATACCTTGTGAGTCTTTTCTGTTGTCTATCGCAAAGCTCATCTAGTTAACACTCTTTGTAATAGCTACGCCCCACATGATATGGGAGCTCTGATCAAGACACTTGGTGGCGCAGAGCAATTCACATCCCGCTTGGAGTTCCTTCACGAATCTGGCCTTCTCTATGTGGGCGACGAGCAGGCATTTTTGACCGTGTTCCAGTTCCACTATAGCGGTCGGCCCGCTCTGTCTGCCAAATACAGCCACTTCTATATCCCGTCTCAGTTTAACACCACAACTGCCGGTATCGCAGGGAATGATGATAGTGGTGCCATGGGGTCGTTTGTGATGCTGAGTATGATGGGTCTTTGGCCCGTTCCTGGACAGGATGTGTACTTGATTACACCACCCTACTTTAAGGAAGTGAGCATCAAAAACGCTGTCACAGGTAAAACAGCAACGATTCGGAACGTGAACTTCGACGCCACCTACAAGTCCATCTTTATCCAGAGTGCCAAGCTAAATGGTGAGGCGTGGACAAAGAATTGGCTCACCCATGACTTCTTTACCCAGGGTGGTGTTCTCGAACTGGAGGTAGGCTCGAGTGAAAGCAAATGGGGGACTCAGACAGAAGATTTGCCTCCCAGTCTGAGCAACTATCACCAGTAATAATACCGATCATGAGACATGAGAGACTCCTTTTTATGCCGTTGATGTTTTCCCCCATATCAATGTCAGTATTTGATGGAATGTACTTCATATCTCCGCGTTATCCATTATTTCCCACCGTCGTTGCACAAGTTCATATTGTTTTCTCAAGGGCCAGGCTCTTATGTCGTTGGTTTTTTTTATGATTTCAAGGAGTGCCTCCCGCTCCTCTGGATTTGTGAAGTATTCACCATATAATGTGATCGCAATTACGGCGTTGACCAGAGCAGATTGAATTCGCTGATGGCACAATGCTATCCCGCATATGTTCAAAACTAAGGATCGAACTTGTGCTTCTGCTTTTCGATGAGCAGTCCGACTGGCTCCTCTTTGATTTGTTTCTTTTCAGCTGACATCTTCAAAACTCTTTGATTATGGATACTCACTCTAAATGAGGATTTTGTGCAATCAAAATCATTTGTGCAAGTCGAAAGTGCTGGATTGCGGACACTTGAACATCAAAACTGTACCATACGGTTGGAAAGATCTTGCCCTTTGTTCTTTCGGCCTTGATATCAAGGATTGGCTCCAATTCATCCATGGAATCGTGGAGTAGCTGAAGCTCTTGGGTCTTCAGTCGACCTAATCGTAGCTTTTAGTCGGCCTTTTATAGAGAGAATGTCAAGCTTCTGTGAAAAGTGGTCACACTTACCCCATTCTGCGACAGATTGCTGCCCCCAACGCCATGTAGCAACCTCTCCAGCAAACATTATCATCGTATTCGCTATCGAAGCATTACGCCAGCGGTCGGCATCAAAACGAAGATGAGGTACAGCTTGTCTTTTCAGGGCAAAGTAAATATCCTGTCGAACTGTAATCCAGCATGTGGCAGTTGCAAGGGAGCAATCAAGCGGCGATGCGCTCATCGAGTCAATTATCGTCTGGGTGATTGCAAGAAAGTTGACGGCTCCACAGCGCGAAGACTGCACTTCACTTTCTTCCATCTCTTCTTCTTCCTCCATTTCTTCATATTGCCGTAGGATGACGGTGGCTGCCATTATGTTTTCTTGATTTGAAGGTTCCTGGATATGGGGGAACTCGACGAGATCCGGTATACACTTGAGCATGTACTCTAGTGCACTAGACTTTTTGAGATTGGGAAGGGGCTGCCCCCGATAGAGAATTCCATTGGAGGTCTGGTACTGAGGTAGACGGCAGAGATGACGCGCAGAGACTGCAAGAACTGCGTTTCGAAGAGTTGCACAATGCCGCGCTCGGCGAGGGACTACTAGTTGGAAATGTCGACGCTCGTCGCAATGGTCAAACTATATCAATGTTACTTCAGTCGCGGTGCATCGGTATAGGTCTGTTCTTACCCAGGGTGATAGTTCTTCAATGAAATATCGAATAAGGCAGGATTCTTGGAGGGCCTCACTCGCTGTTGCTCCAAGCTCGTTGCTCGAAGAGGGAGAGATCGCATCCTTATTGACAGCCGTAGAGCTTAACGCCAAGGGTTGATAATTAGAATTTCTTGCATAACCAAGCTCTGGTATCTCTTTATCCTGGAATCTGACGGTGGATCCAGAACCTGGAGAAAATTGTATGTCATGAGTACTCGCTGGCGGTGTCGTATTAGATGCCAAATTCGACCCTGAGGGGGTTCTAGGTGAGCCGCGGTGGACTTGATGCAAGTCGTGGAACTGATTAACATCTTGTGAGATTTCTTCCAAAACGGGATCATAGGTGCTGGTCTCAAGTGTCCCAATAGGAGATGAGGAATCAATCAACCCGTGGTTCTCAGAGACATGTGCTTCAGAAGTCTTTATGCTCCCATCAGAGTCTCCCACGAGGCAGAGGGATGGCGTCTGCGTAGAGGGAGATGTATTTGGTGTTGATTTCTTCTTCGTTGGTCTCCAAATTCTTGGCTTGCTGTTCACCCATACCTGACCACCAGAGAAGCTAGCGTCCAGATTGGCGGACGACCCATGTCGAAAGACCGCTTTCCTCTGTACAGGTTTGCAATGAAGTCCTTTCTTCTCACATCGCTTGCAACCTGGCTTTCGCGTATCACCTAAGCGCCCAGTGAGCTATATGACCGGGTCCAAAACATATGGAGTAGCACAACACCTACATTTTTGGTGGCTCGCTGCCCCGGGTTTCATTAGCAACACCTTACAACTCGCTGCTCGGGGATTTCCTTACCTCGGCAATTCAGGCAAGGGGCTTTGGCGAATGAGGAATCCGACGACATTTCCAGTATTCTGTATATGCTGTGGGAACTCATTGAATCTCCATGCTGAGTCTCTGGCCATTTGAAGATGGAATGGCTTGAAACTGGCGGCGTTGCCTCCCTTATAAGGTAAAATGCGGGGATCAACGCCCCCGCATCTGTGAAAATTGCCGTTTTAGGGAAGTGGCTCCGCGTTGACGTTTACCCCCGGACCAGCTTTCTCTCGGAGATTTGCTCGAGTTTATCCATGCTTTGGGGATCGTTTCTTCTTAGTATTCAAGTTCTACGATCACTTTTTTAAGACATGATATGGCTGTGAAAAGTGTTAGGGATCAGGTACCCCCGAACAGGCCGAGCTGCCGGCTATCGCGGGGCTCCCTGATTCTAACAAGTGCGAGACTTATTCGGCCGAGTCTATAGGAGACTGGGTTAGGGTACATTATCTCTCCCATCCTTATTGACCTTGCCTTGTTTCTCTTCTCTAGTGAACTGATCATCTTCACAATGCCTCTTTACGATGTTGAATACGTTTGCCCCCTCGAATATGTGCAACAGGAGCAGTTGGCTAATGTCCTGACAAACTTACATGCGACCCGATTCAACACACCCCGCTGCTTTGTGAATGTGCGGTTCACAGATGTTAGCAGTCAAATTGTATTCCGCGGTGGTGTGCCACGAAAGTATAATAGGATTATTATACGAACACGCGCTGGTGGTAATCGCAGCCACGAATCTTATATAGATCATTGCCGTGCGGTCGTGTCTGAATGGGAGCGGATAGTGGGTGAAGAAGGGGACAACAATCTCCGCACGGTTTGGGTGATGGGGGCATTGACAGCTGCTCTCGAATCTGGGATTCCAAGGCCTAAGGTTTGTTTCTTTATTGCTGCTCCCTTTGACGCCTACGTGGTCTCAACGAATATTTATACCGAATCCTAACGATTATATCGATTCTAGGTTGGAGAAGAAGAGGAATGGCTGAAAGCCAACGAAGATAGGTTCAGGGCACTAGCTGAGCAAGGAGATGAAGACTTTGTTGAACTTCTTAGAGAGCTGGAATCTGGTTGTCCTTTGGCTTAAACATTGTCTGTCCATCGGCAAACTGCTTCAGCCTATCCTACCCTAGGGTTTCCAGGTGTCCACGCCCGTCATGATTCATCAGGACGAGGCCAATATCTTAGTTGTGCCAATGTCAACGATAAAGACAAAATGAAAGCCATTGATTTTGCAAAGGTGACTGAAATCAATATCTCTAAGGTTTGTAAGTTCTATGCTATGACTCGGATTTCCTTCTCTTTGGTCAGACACAAAGCAACGATGTTTCAGTGCCTAGTTCAACCGCTCGCCGCTCTCATTGAATCGAACAACCTCACCCGAGAGAAGCGCATGCTGTAATGCCTGTCCAATCTTCATCACCACAATTCCAGTCTCCAGCCTCACAGGGACATCCTTATTCTTAAGAATGGCTTCGACAAATTCGTTGGCTTCGAGGGCGAATGCATCCTCGAATCGCTGCCAATATTCCGGCTGTACCTCGTGGTGCATACCAAGCTTGTCGGCGAGGACAACATTGTTCTGTTTGGGAATCACATTCACCATAACCTTGCCATGAGTTCCGGTGATCTCTGTGCACACGTCATGGCCATGGGCTTGAGTACGAGAGCAATAGAAATAGGCGATCTTTCCGCCCCAAAACTCAACGATGCCAACCGCATTATCCACATCGGAAAGCTCCTTGAGCTCCGGATGGTGCTGGAGTGTACCTGCAGCCCAGCAAGCCTTAGGGACAGGGTTTCCGAGGTACCACAGAGATAAATCAATATCGTGGATGGCGCAGTCGACAAAGACTCCGCCGTTCCGGGCCGCATATCGGACAAAGAACCCGGACTCATCACGCAAGTCACAAGTGTTTGATCGAACCATAAAGGGAGATCCGATAGCTTTCTGATCATAGATTTTGTGGCCTGCATCCCGGTATGAGGCATCAAAGCGGCGAGAGAAACCCGCCATGACCTTGACCGAAGGGTTTTGCTTAGCTGCATCGACAACAGATTGAGCCTATTGCACATTTGTCAGTCTTTTTTAAAAAAAAAAATTGGTAAATTCTCGATCAGCTCTTTCATACCTCTGCAAGGTCGGTACTCAGCGGCTTCTCACAGAGTACATGGACGCCCTTGGCGATGGCCGCCAATGACTGGCTCGCATGAACATCGGTACTGGTAGAGATCCAAACAGCCTGCAAGCCGGGGTGGGCTAACATCTCATCATATTTGCTGTATATGGCCACTCCAAATTCTTGATACTCTTCATTTTCCTTGGCCCATTGGATCTCGTTGGGGTCCGTACTGCACACGGCCACAATCCTAGCTCGTGGAACACGATACAAGAGGGTGTGAATGTGCCGTTTTCCCTATTCAAAGTCAACAAACATGTTCAATTCGAAGCCGTCATTTAGGGAGAAGAAACATACCATACGGCCAAGGCCGACAACAGCGATTTGCAGAGGGTTCATATTGAGATTTTTCAACAAAAATCTCCTAGTGAAGAATTCAGTAAAAAGGAGTTCTTTTGCTTTGCCTGACGTCGAAGAATGAATAATGATAATGAATGCTATTCTGAGAGAAATCGAAGGCCTTTATAATTTTTCATCTGCTATGGTCAGCAATATTTAAAGATAGAGATCTGAAACGCCGCTTCTTGCCCTTTTTGGTAATACCATCTCTGGAAGCTCATCCCGCATGACCAAGTTATTGTTGGTCCTTCCCCGCATTCTTTACTAGGTGTGGAGTGTGGACATGTGAATCTCTAGGAGAGACCGTTTATTTCCTGTTCGTCTTCGAATGGTAAATAATCCCTTCTTGCAGCCCCTCGCCGCTAGTGGCAATTGTTTCCGTGTCAGAGTAATTCTCTCCGCTGCAACAATCGAGCTGTACTAAGCGGGAATTTCAGATCAACAGTATACTAGACATCCTGAGATCCATTCCATCCTCCAAGGGTGTCTATGAGACGCATCTTGGTGCTCTCGAGAACATTGCGCAATCGAGCTGCGACCGTTGCCCTTGGAAGTCAATCCCTAGCTGCCCCAGGGTACTCAGACTTATCGCTGCGATGGAGATCATTGCACCCTCTAGAACCATAATTGTAGCCTCATTATTGGCCAGATAGCCGTTGAAACCACCACCTAGCTATGCTGCTCAAAGTATGCTGCGGATATAGATGCATATCCAAAGTTGGTCCCTAGGCTGCCATTGGCGCTCCACACACTTTCTTCCAATCACATCGAAGCTTTACCGGTTGCCTTGATGTCGTTTCACAGCAGGCCTCAGTAACTAGTTAACGTAATTCCCGGCCGTCCCGCGCACCCGGCCGTCCCGCGCACCCGGCCGTCCCGCGCACCCTCCCCCATTAGAATATTTGAAAATCGATTATCTCAACCAA
>JAMAGZ010000085.1:80231-149034 GCA_023626575.1 Penicillium sp. PF1803 | reverse complement strand
ATATCACTGTGTGCACTATACTTCAGTGTACACTACACAACACCGTGCGCTACACTTTGGTGCACGAAGCGGACTTGCGACCACTATCTCAAGTTCGATAATAGGTACTACGTGCGGCTTTAGCTAGGTAGATAACGTAGCGATTATCATAGAGTCTGAAATATATTATAATAATATTAAGCTACTAAGGAAGGTGCTTAGAAAAGTAGAGTAATAGGCGAAACGGTATATAGTAAGATTTATACCTAATAAGTTTAAATTAATCTATTTCACTAACCCTTAACTCACCGATAATCAAAACAACGACTAAGAGAGTAACTAGGAGGATAACTAGGAGAATAACACTACCGATATATATGACTTCGATAAAGCGTACCCGTAGGGTAATAACTAGATACCTATAAGAATTAACGAATTAGCGATATAGCTAATATAATCTACTAAGTATCTAGGCGTATAGCTTAATAAATAACTTGACTTCGATATATACCGTTAAAAGCTACTCGCTAAGGCTAATAGTAGCCTTAAAGCCCTTTAGGCGATAATAGGATTAGTGTAGGGTACTTCATTAATAATAATACGAAGGGTCTACTAAGTAGTGATAGTGCTATAGATACTCTATGGGATATCTATATAGTACTACCCTACGGCTAGATCTATACCTGTATAGGAGTTAAAACGTATAGTTAACGAATTTACTAAAGTTTAACGACGTGTAGGGATCCTTATTAGTAGTGCCTTTAAATCTACTAGTACGGTAGCGCTTAACGTAGAGCTTTTCCTAACACTAATTCACCTCCTTATAGACTAGCTTATCTAGGAAGCGGTAATACGAATCTAGACTAATACTAGGTAGGCTTAGCCGGAATACCTACGCTAATAACGATCCCCGCGGGAGATTAAAGAAGGCGGATAGAGCCCTCTTAAAGCCCTTAGGTAGAGGAAAGATGGTATTTTAAACTAGTAAGGGACGTGGGAATCGCGTAAGGTATTTATTCTAGCACTATAGGAGGCACGGATCCTATATACTATTAAGGATATAGAGGCTACGCGAGCCTCGCATAATAAGATTAAGATAGAGTCTCTATTCTAATAGGCCCTCTTAAGCGACCGCCCCTAAACGGTCTATTACTTTATAGATAGTAGTGGATATAAGGGCATAGTAGGTGTATTAGCTATTACCCCGCGTAAAGGCATCTTTGAACGGCGGTACCTTAGAACTACCGACGAATCAATAATATATATTACCGAGCTTAACGGTATCGAAATAGCGATTACTAGGTCCGTTAACTAATAGTATAATAGGCCTATAAAGCTTATTATATTCTCTAACTACTAGGCTACCATCTAGGTAGTATAAAATCCGAAGCGATCGTTAGGCTAGTTCATGCTCTCACGGATTTATAATCACGTTCGGGCCCTTCGATCGCTTTAACTATAATAAACGCCTACGTTCGATTAGATTCCTATCAAGATCCATTAGATCCCTATATATATAGGCGTTCCTAGTAACGAGACCGCTAACGTTAAAGTAAAGTTAGCGGTAACGGAGGGGAGAGTAGAGAACGGAGCGGAATAACCCTACCCTAAGGGGTCGTCCGCTAGTCGTATCCTTCTAGCATCGACCGTAAAGCGTCGAGTATAGCGGCGCATTAAGGAGAGATAGGCATAAGAGTAGGCAGAGGAGCGAACTAGTAAGCTGAACTAGCGGTTAGTGAAGGTTCTAGATAAGAAGGTACTTCGGTTATTCGACTCACTATTAAAGCCGTACACCTCGATTCTGATTTAAATGCGTTCTATGCGGATCGTATTAAATCACTTCTTATTTAAAACTAAGGCGGTTGAATTAGATAAGTGTTACTGTGGAGAGGGGTCTTAAACACTGAGATATATCTTGATATAGTGCCTGTTGTACGCTGATCTAAGGCAGACGCTCCTTAATAAGATCCGGATGACCGATCTTAGGGATTCGACGGATTACGATATAATTATATCGCACTCGTAGGCCACCCGCTACGTAGCCGAATTTATGCTATAAATAGGCCTCCTAGGATAGTTCCGGGACGTCGAAATCGAGCCAGAGCCGCCGAATAGAGGCGACGAAAACGATCTACTAGGATGATCTAGTAACGGCACAGGGGGTGAAGACGCTAGGTAGGAGGAACGCCAAAACCACGGCTAACCGAGAGGTTGTGGACGATTACATCCAACATGTCAACACACCAGTCGACAGCGAACGCCACTAATCGAGAACGAAGCAGGAGGGCGTGGATACCAGCGAGGGATAGCAGGGATGGAGATGCAGAGGAAGCAGCAGGCCAATGTGAGGGCAAGATGAAAGATATATCGTGGGAATGTGGGCTTTGAGGGCGTTTTGGGACTGTTTTTGGGCTGATTTTCTATGGCAATACGCCGTTTTCCTTTGTATTTACTGTTTCATGCGAGAGGGCTGGCGTTCGGATCACTCTTGCTTCCGCCGGAGGGAGCGCCTGCATAGCCATTACGCCACTAGTTAGGCTGCAACAGGTTAATAGAGTGTTGATTGATTGATTGATTGATTGAGTGATAGAAGTAGTGCGTCTGATTATGACGATGACATGAAACGAGCCAGCTCGCTCGGTATTGATGCCTTTGCACTCAATATTGGGGTCGATCCCTACACTGATCAACAGTTACAACTTGCGTATGCGTCCGCCGCTCGAAATTCCATGAAGGTATTTCTGTCCTTTGACTTCAATTGGTGGCACACCGGACAAGTCCAAGAGATCGGTCAGAAGATCGCTCAATATGCTAGTCTATCAGCTCAGTTGATGGTAGATAATAAGATTTTTGTTTCTACCTTTGCTGGGGATGACTTGGATGTTGCCGCTCTTCGGGCCTCCGTTGGCAAGCCAATATTCTTCGCACCGAATTTCCACCCGTCTTATCCAGGGACGAATACTTCGGCTGTGGACGGTCTTCTGAACTGGATGGCGTGGCCTAATAATGGCCAAAATAAGGCTCCAACGTCTACACAAGACATCTCCGTCGCAGATGGTGATAACCAATATATTAAAGCCTTAGGAGGAAAGGCATACGTTGCGCGTTAGTTATCCCTTTATTATCCTTATTGAAATAATTCAAGGGTCAATACTAGATATCTAATCTTATACTCGTGATTTTCTGCCTACTCATAACGCTTCCCGCGTTATAGGTGGGCTAAAAGTCACGAGTAGCCTGGTATAGCTGTATCACCCTGGTTCTTCACTCATTTCGGCCCTGAAGTATCTTATAGCAAGAATTGGGTTTTTCCATCTGAGCTTCTATGGTATAATCGATGGAATGAAATTCTGGCATTAGGACCTCGCTTTATTGAGATCGTGACTTGGAACGATTATGGTGAATCTCATTATATTGGTCCCCTACAATCTCAACACACGGATGATGGGGCCCCAAAATGGGTGAATGACATGTGAGATACTAAGGTTTCCTTGGGCCTTATTTCCTATATCTACAAACTCACACTCATACTTATGCTCACACACACATACTCTCTCTCGGTCCCTCTCTCGGTCCCTCTCTCGGTCTCTCTCTCGGTCTCTCTCTCTTTGTCTCTCTCTCTCTGTGAAGATACTAAGTGATTTAATACCATCGGTAGGCCTCATGATGGATGGCTTGATATCTCTAAGCCTTTTATCGCGGCGTTCAAAGCGGGTACGGACTCGGACTCGGTAACCAACTATATCAAATCCGATCAGTTGATCAACTGGTATCGACCGGCTCCACGAAATGTTGATTGTGACTCGACAGACACTTGTATGGTCCCGGCAAATAATGCGAGCGGAAACTATTTTCTTGGGCGACCCAATAGCTGGGAGTCTATGGAGGATTCAGTCTTTGTAGTCTCTTTACTAACAGCCCCTGTTTCTGTTCATGTTAATAGCGGAGGTACAGTCTATATCTACGATGCTCCCGCTGGCGCATCCGCACAAGCGATTCCTATGAATGTTGGCGCCCAAAGCTTCTCTGTCACCCGTAATGGCCAGGATGTTCTTTCGGGCACTAGCCTAAAGCCTATCATTAACGGTTGCGTATGTGGTCTATACAACTTCAATGTCTACGGTGAGTTTGTCTTATACTCCAGTGTGTTTATATCTCTATAGGGAATTCTTCTAATATAGTGCTTATTAGTCGGCACATTACCGGTAGGATTCAGCGATCTACTTCAACCCGATGGCCTAGCGTCCTTCCGTCAGGGCTTGCGTGTGCAGACTTGTGAGGCATCACCATCGCTAGGAACGGTGCCTCCTACCACTAGCATCACCTCGACAACGACGATTTCTACCTCAACCTCTACTTGCTCGAGTATTCCTCTAAGCACCCCTTGCCAAGCATATACCTCCACGTTAACGCAAAGTTTTACTGTAACAATCACTCAAACGATGACCCAGACTCAGACTCAGACGATAACGGTGTCGGCCACGAGCTGCTCAATCGGAAGTGGTGGAGATTGCAACAGCAACGTTTGTACAGGCGGAACGGGACCAGGAAATTACGCTGGGCTTTGCCTGTTTTGCTGTCGATTTGGATACTGTCCCCCAGGGCCCTGCACTTGTACTCAATATGGGGCCCGCATCCCAGCTCCGCCATCTACTGGGATTCGAGGAGTTCCCCTGCCGGAAGAAGGTGACTTATTCTGGGCTATGTAGCTTTGCTTGCGATCATGGATACTGTCCCCCGACGGCTTGTACCACAGCATGAATGGCCAGTGTATTAAATTGGTCCCTGGGTTGTTTCGAGAAGTAGCGTGAGGAGAGACTGGTTTCTAGGCACTCCATTTCAAGCGGGAAATTGATATGAGTATACGTGATTGATATGTCTATCTTGATTTCCAACTCCATCCGTACATCCAGCTTTCTTGCTCAGGACTCTTGGTATGGGTTCTCCTCATGTGCATAATCACTTCGTAATTACTGCAAATCCCCCCGTCTTTGTTTGACTATGAATGCGCAAAATTTGGCCTTTGTTTATTCTACAATGGGACCCGAGTCACCTACGGAGGCGAAGTCGCCCTTCCCCGACTGTTTGTCGTTGTTCAAGACCCTAGGTAGGCGTGATTCATTCACTCCATCTTGCCCAACGACGCCTTCCATGTAAGAGCCACGGGACCTTTCGTTTCCTCGGACACATTCAGGTTTGCTTTGATCTCCCGACTTGAAAGAAGATCAATTGTTCAGCAAAGGGTATCCGTGCACATGGTTAAAGAAATTGTGAACCTTGAGAGAGATCTGTCATGAAACACAGAAGATTAGAATAGAACAAGTCCTCCTCTCTACACCTAGTATTTCTTTGCTTTGTGGATACTCAAAAGTTACCATCTTCTTTTTTTGGTCGGTTGGTCTTGTTCCAGTTGAAACAATCCTCTCTTGTGGTGTGTTTCATATGTATTCCAGTCTTTTTTTAGTTCTCTCAACTCTGTCATTGTATACCAGGCGTCCATTGTTAAACTCGTTCTAGAACAGTGATCATCAACATCGGAACTAAATTTAAAAAGAACCATTTACCCTGCATCTGCGCTTAAGATGTCGAAAATTCCTCCGGCCGTCAAACAATCCAATTGCCAGATACCATCTCTTCTATTAATCCAAACCATGAGCAAACGAACTACAAAGAAAGGTTCGGCCTCGGGCCGCCAGCATGATCGCGACAGTCGTAAGTCGCAGACTCAACTCTTTGAAAGTCTCGGCGTCACAGATGCCACACTTCAAGGTACGGTTCTCGACCTGCTTCGAGAGATATACGACGCAGGTAGTGGAGATCTCAGATCCAGTGTCCACCGCAAGAAAGTCAGGCAAGCGATTCGCGATCGAATGGATAGAATGCCTGACGCAATCCAAAACCATTCAGAAGCACGGGATTCCGTTGTGGATATCCTCTATACGTTGTTTAAACTGTCTCAAGCGCAGTGGAAGAAAGAAGGAGCATCCAAGTCTTCGAAGCAGCCTCAGCCTCCAGCTCAGTCAGAAAACACAGAAAACACCCAGCCGCCACCTAGTACGTTCGACTATTCCGGCCCGTCAGTTGTACCCGATGCTGATGTGCAGATTATCACTCACGACAACCCTGGCCAGCCCCTGCCCATTCGACTCAGTGATCTTCTACCCGATTCAAACGACATTACTAACAGGAGCCTGAATGGCGATTGGGTTAATGCATCTGCCATCCGCCTCAATGTTTTGAGACAGGGTCTTTTCAATGAAGGTTACCTGGCGGAGGGTGCAACACTCTGGTGGAGTCCTCACGCTCTGAATGATGTCGATCAGGCACAGCTTGATACTCCCCAAGAAGGCGAAACCCGACTGACGGCGATAAATCTGGGATCGACTGTGATACGGACCATTACCACTTATTATCCGTCTCATCGGAATCCGTCTCCAGACAATGTGGATGGAAATCCTCGATCACCACTGCCACGACCCAGTTTCACCAT
This sequence comes from Penicillium sp. PF1803, assembly GCA_023626575.1. NCBI lineage: Eukaryota > Fungi > Ascomycota > Eurotiomycetes > Eurotiales > Aspergillaceae > Penicillium > Penicillium sp. PF1803. The sequence goes on along the minus strand of JAMAGZ010000085.1, from coordinate 142,565 downwards.
CATCGTTCGACCTCCGGCAGCCACTGGCGGTGCATTGGTGTCGCAACAGCCAGAACTCGCACGCCCTGGGACTTCTCGTCGAGGATCCTTGGATACGAGTCCTGGTCGGTCAAGACTACCCCCTCGAACGGAAATCCGGGATCCGGGTGCTCGACCGACAATTGGTGAAGTTCCTGGCCCTCAACGGGATGCTCCAGAGCGCCCTCTGCCAGCTTCAGTCACCACCGAACCGCCAGTTCCTTCTGCCACTGCTGCTCCTTCTATTCTTTCTGTTCCCATTGCCCCAGTTCCTCCGCTTGTCGCAAGACCAAGACCGATTCCTCGAAAACGGCCCATGACCGCCTCGGTCCGGGATGCCCCTGTGTTCGATTTCACCGCTCCACAATCTGCCATTGATGCTCTGAACGCTCCCGGGCCAGGCTCTGGGTGGTTTGAATACCAGGATTTGAGCATTGTTCCCAGGCAAAGCCCTGTTCCAGAGGCCACGCAGCCGGCTGCACAGCCGGCTGCAGAGCCGATTGCAGAGCCCAGCTTGCAGTCTACGGCAAATACGGCAAATACGGCAAATACGGGCGATAGACGTCGTAGGGAGATTGATGACGAGCCCTCTGACTGTCCAACTCAGAGACGGAGACTTTCTTATATAGGCACGTCCCAACGTGCCCCACCAAAGGAACCCACCGACATAAGCATGACCTTTGATGCCTCATTGTTGCCAGATACCACAGGCTTGGCAGAAACACGACGACTCAGTGACGCTCTTGGTTGGCCTGCGCAGCCCAGTGTTGACCGGTCGCCACCTCGGCCCCTTTCGACTAAAGAGACCTGGCAGCGCAACCGGCCATTTGGCACTCGAACGCGGCAGAGTGTGCGTCAAAGAATGCCCCGACGTGCGAGGAGTATGCCGCGGACATCGTCCGCGGGAAGGTCACTGATGGAAGCTCCCCAGGAACCTTCGGCGGTAAGTCCATATATCCCGCCTGTGGCAGAACTAATAAATGAAGTTGTACCTAGTGCAGGTACAGATCTATACCAACAGGTAGGTGAGCCCTGGCTTGGTATGAGTGAGACCCGCATGCCTCCGGACGTTCAAGAAGCCATCGCAAGTCGGCGATTCACGGCGGATATTGCACAAGGGACTGAGCAAATAGCCTTGACTGGTGAGCCTGAACAGTCTTTCGCTGCTCGTGTCCCCCGCCCTGTCACTTCCGTTCCCACCGGACCTGTGCCAGTTCCCCGGACTGTTGATGACATGATATCTGCTTCCCGCAAACGCCGTCGCCGTTTCAGCGAGTACCAAAGACGATCAAACGGCTCGTCATCAAGTGACAACCAGGTATCTCCCCGTAAGAAGCGACGGTTAAATATGAGTCCGGCATCGAATATTTCCAGTCTATCGCCCAAATCCAAAGCGGCTCGAGGGGCAAGACGACGGCATTCCACTTCTAGAGACCCAGCTTGGGCCGGTGTGGTGGACGATATGTCAAGGGAGGTGGAGCGTCTCTCTACTCAGCCACCACGACATGCGACTCCCTCCTCGCAATATGCAACTTCGTCATCACAACATGCGACTCTGGAACCACGATTTCCTACTCGGCCACCACGATCTGCTAGACGTGGGAGCCTGAGCAAGTATTCTCCCAGTTGTGTCACAACTTGATAATTGTCTTTTGGTTTGGCTGTCTTTCTTCCCGTCCTGCGTTATTCTTCCCATTCCGTCTCGAAATTTCTTGTGTTGGATGGACTTCTTCAAAGCTTCCTATGATTATGTAAATATTTTATACATTCCTGCAGCCTGTTGAAAATAATCATGACCCATGCGTATATATACATACCCATTTCATTTGTACTTGCCGTCTAGGAAGATTTGATAATACAAGGATTAGAAGAATGAAAGAAGATTCCAACAAAGGTCCCCGTTGGCAGAACCATAGGGCTCTTGCCATTCGAGTCCAGGAACGGCACAACTTCTGGGATAGCACGCCACCGTGAAACCAATAATGCAATATATCCTCCCGGGTTGCTCTGCCTACAGGGCAGCGGCTATCAATGCGACGGCCGCCCCACCCAGCACGACTTGAGCATTCGCAGTCATCTGGGGGAGACCACCGGTGGTTGTGCGTGCACTGGCACCTGAGGATGACGCCGATGAACCTGATGCTTGCGACGCCAACGCCCTGTTCCCCGTGGTATTTGAGTTGGTCGAGGTGGTCTTTGCGGCGGTCGAGGCTTCGGTGGCCGATACTGTAGGCCCAGCAGTGATGGTGACGGGGTTCAAGGAAATCTCGTAATAGGCCAGGGTTGTCGTCTCACTGGGTTGCGAACGGGCAACGGTGCTGGGCATCATGTCGGTGCAGACGGCAGTTGTAGTGCCACCCATGGAGCAGACAATGCGACCGTAACTACAGTGGATGCGATCGTTATTAGTCGTCGGATTCTCTTTCCACCAGCAAATGTAGGTTCGGACAGTGAGTGATGTACGAGTCATATGGGTACTTGAGAGCCCATTCAACCGTCTTGGGACCGGCAGTGTAAAGCAGACCAGGGAGGAATCCGCAATCTTGGGATTCCACGCCGGGGCCACAATTGATGCTGTATGTTATCGTACCGGCACTCTAGTGATAAATGGGTGATGTTAGTCCGTGTCATCCTGATTGATGCTGTAGTGAAGAATGGAGGAAAGAGAATAAGGACGAACTGCTGCAACTACCGAGCCCACCAGCGATTGGGGATCAGCATCGAAAATGAACAGCGAAACGACTGAAGTCTGCGCAGCGGCGAGGCCCAGTGTCGCTAAGGTCAAAAAAGTCTTGAAGCCCATCTTGCAAGGTTTCTGACCGTGCAGTGAGTTTGAGGAGACCTTGAATGAGCCTCTCGATTGAATAGAGGCAGAGGCCCTGTGTCTTTTTTATCCACTCGACCGGAGATGTCGGGGTTTAGCGCGTCCACTAGTTTGGGCTTGAATCAGGGTCCAGACCTCTGAATCAGATCACTCGCTTAAACTAATAATAATACATGAGTATGATTGAAAGAGTCAAAATTTATTCTTATTCTTATCACCTTTGTTGATCAAATCATCAAATAGATCTGTACCCCTACGTCACTCCTATTATGGCTGATCACTGCCCAGAGTGTCCACTGGTACATAATGAATCTTGAACATTGGTCATGAAAAATCACAATATTTCCATATTGATTCCACCGGCTTACTTATCGGCCTCGAAGATCACCTTCTGGCATTTCATCTGGTTAAAATCATCATACCTATAGGAATGGTGAGCTTCAATCTTGGTAGCATCGGCGAGGCCTGTTCTATCAGCATGTATGGGTGACTCGACTTACGCTTGCACGGCTTGAGAGAGTGGACGAATGTCTTCAGACATGAAACTACTCCAAGTCAGCCTTCTGAAGTGGTATATCGCATGCCAGATACTTACTTCAGCACGTCCTGCTTCTTAGCCAACAAGTCCATGGCCTCTCCGAAAATACCTAACCAGGTCAGCGCATGCTCACAAGCAACCAGCTCGAGCGACAGTTCTTACTGCGAACGGGGCATCGTCCCATTTGCAGACGCAAGTTCTTGCCATAGGCTTCATTGCCGGTCCAAGGGATCTCGCCATTGTGCACACCAACGCTAGAGAGTACTCCCCACGGACGAAGCATCTCAAATCCCATCCGTAGCGCGCTGCTGTGGCCCACGACCTCGATCACGACATCCGCACCCCGACCATCCGTGAGTTCCTTGACTCTTTCGCGTAGACCAGCTTCGTTTTCTTGGAAATTCCATGGCTCGGCGCCGAGACGCTGGGCCAGCTGCAGTCGCGACGGAACGCTATCAATCGCAATCAAATGCTTAGGACGATGTTCCAAGGCGCTAACCAAGGCACAAATCCCCACCGGCCCACATCCAAACAACAACACGGTGCTGTTCTGAATTGTCTGGGGCGCTAGTCCACGGAATGCGTTGCTCGCAGCAAAATACCCGGTCGGAAAGATATCTGCCATCAAGACCAGCTTCTTCTCATCGATCGCTGCGGGCGCCTGGAACAGTGTTGACTCTGCCAACGGAACTCGAACATACTCGGCCTGCCCTCCATCCAGCACTGCACTTCCATAGAGTTGTCCCCGCGCACAACGGGAGGAGAACCCGCTAGCGCAATAGAAGCACTCGCCACAGCTGACGGTGAATGGGGAAACCACGCGGTCGCCTTGCTTGAAAGAGCGCACGTCGGCTCCGACCTCGACCACCTCCCCCGTAAACTCGTGGCCCATGATAAATCCCGTTCCTGAGGGTTGGTGCCCTCGGAACACGTGAAGTTCACTAAATATCAATCAGCATCTATGATTTATTTCGCTCTTAATTCATCGGGGGAGCGACCTTCCACATAGTGCCGTGTATCGCACTTTCAGAATAGCATCGGTGGGATCTTGGATTTGGGGTCGGGGTCGCTGTTCTAGGGCGACCTGGAACGGACCCTTAAAGACAACTGCTTGCATAATGATTGAGCCGATGTTAGAGTACCTTGTAATTTTGTCGGTCTGGACTATATCTTGATTGTAACTGGGGGCTCTGTCGTGTCGTCGTTCTCCGTGTTAAATGTAGCGTCGTCGTTCTGAGGGGTTGAGCGACCTCAAGTCGCGTTTGTACCTCGGCTATGCTCGGTTTCTTACCATTCGAGCTCGAGAGGCCGCGGGTTCCTATTCAACTTTCGACGGGTGAGTTGGCAACTTGGAGTGATTTTGGAGACATTTGCAATTGATCGTACCAGACCTAGTATGGAGAATTGTGGTAGGGGGTGGCAGGGGGTGGCAGGGCTCAGGCATGTTGACTTCAACACGAAGCCCGTATTGGGTCCTTCCCGGTACTCAAGAGGGTTCATCAGGTTAAAGGCTGCCCCCGCCTGGATAATTTTTGATCCTTTTTTTTTTCTTTATTACCTACTCACCTTCCATATTTTCTGCTCCTTTGTTTGTTCGAGGGTTCCACATAACACGGACGGACATGTGTCGGAGGTAGTCGTCCATGGCCAGGGCTCCAGGTTTCTTTGAGAGCGGATAACCTTAGTGGAGGGTAACCGTTACGCACGTGGTGGAAGAGAGGAATAAGGATACGTTGGGTAGGGTTTATTATTATTCTGGTTCAGAGTATGTACTCCGTATTGTTGCCGGTAATAATGATCCTCAAAGATTATATGCCTACCTATTGATACCCCACTGGTTCGAGATCTAGATATCGTGGAATCAATTGTCTGAAGTTGAACCGGACTGAATGTGGATTCGAACTGGATCATCCATTCATTATCCTGGAGGGTCCATTGGAAGTATACTCGCTTTCTATTGAATAAGGTAATCAAGTGTGGGAAGTAGTATCAATGAGGTGCTGTTCATCCACCTCCTACTACATAGTACTTAGTACGACTTACTTTCAAATCCCGAATGCCAAGACTTCCACCACCGCATCCTGTGGTTGAAAATCCGGTTTGACACGGATCCTTGCGCCAAGGAAAATGTTCATGTCAATACTAAATGGATCGAGGGTGATGGTTGTTAGGATACGTGCTCTCGATGGTTGGTTTAGTCCCTGTTAGAAACCGGTTGCTTATGTATACTCCATCTCGTCTATTGTAATATTAAGTACTAGGTCTTTCGTAGCTCTCGTACAAGTCTGTACGAGCTTCGGAGGATTCCCGGCATACGAGAGAGTACCGTGACGCCACGCAAGGGGCAGAGTTTCAGCCATGGCTTGCTGATGGAGAAACTTGTCGTTCGTTCGTCACGTAGCCCTCGTACAGCGCAAACGAGCGTTGCCAAGGAGTCATACAGTAGGACAAGACCAAGTACAAACTACCTGTATAATCATCATCATCATCATCATCATACTACTCTCTATACAGGTTGATCATTTGAAATAGGAATCCCCAAAGTGGCTGATCGGGACTCCACTATGACCGCGCGGCCAGCCTAGTAACGGTCGGAGTAACAGTGTTGGACATACATCCATACATTATTCATTATTCATGGCCTGTCTTCGTACTCCGTAGTCTTTTTTTCTAATTAATGTCTACGGAGTACATCCAAGTTCCTTTTCTTTTTCGGCTTCTGTCCGTTCCAAAAAGGCCCAAGCCAAGCGTCCCGCTCGTCATGTCCTTGTCCGACCAGTCCGAAGCCCCTGCTGAGCTGCTGAGCTGCTGAGCTGCTGAGCTGCTGAGCTGCTGAGCTGCTGAGCTGCTGAATTGCTGAATTGCTGAATTGCTGATCTCCTGGACTCCGTCCTGCCAGGTCTTTTTTTTTTCTTGGCTTCTTCCGCTGGTCCACCCCCCCTTTGTGTGTTCCTCTAGTTCCTCTGATCTTCTTCTCTCATCCTCGACCTACCTACCCTCTGTCCCTCACTCCTCCTCCTCCTCCTCCTTCCTTGACCTTCGACTATGGCCTGCCGTTGCTCATTCACTCCCTCCTCCTAATTCTCCGGTGCCAGTATTGGAGATGCTCGTCATCTCCTCCCGCTCGTCTCCTCGTCGGGCTCCGTCCATCCACCATGTCCGCCGATGGACCCGAGGCTCCGCGGGGGTTCCACGCTCAATGGGCTGGTGAGTTGGACAGCTTCAAACATCCAATTTACCCAAAATTCCACCTATCTCTCGGGTCCTAGCGGCCTGAATTGCAAGCTAATCATGCTGTCATCCAGCGTTCATCGCACCCTTCGTCGTACCCTTCGTTGCCCCTCGACGTCGAGGCTGGCGTCCGCTAGCTTTGCGCCCGCCCTACCTCATCTCCCTCGTCTCCCTGCTGCTGTTCATGCTCCTAGCCCTCGAGGCCCTGCGACAATATAGCCATCGCAACGGAGGTCTGGTCTTCTTCAGTGATACCGACGAAGTCTCCGCCCTGCAGTCGTTCGCCTATAACTACCTGCCCATCATCGTTGCCCTCGTGCTGGTCATGGTCTGGACGGTCACCGACTTTGACGTTCTGCGCCTCGAACCGTATTTCCAACTCTCGTTACCTCAAGGCGCGCCCGCCACGGTCCTATTCATCAACTATAACTTCGGTCAGACCATCCTGACTCCCATCAATGCCGCTCGCCGTCGGCACTGGGTAGTCCTATGGGTCTCGGTCTTGACGCTGTCGATTCGCCTGATTCTGCCGGCCTTACAAAGTACCGTCTTTGAACTACGGGAAGTCACGGTGAGGAATCGAGTCTCGATGAAAAGCTGGCCGGACCTGGCGGATCTCGAAACCCAAGCAACGTGGATGTCGACCCAGGCCAACAACACCGTGGATTCTATTCTGTCCGCGGGCGAGCAAGCGCGACGATCGCGATCGACGGAATATGCCATCGCTCCCGTGGAGATTCCCGACAGCGCGCATGAGGAGGAAGATACGCTCTGGAATCTGGACCAAGCAGTCTACTGGGCCCAGGTCACATGTGAGAACATTCCCCTCGACCATAAATTATCCGTCACAATCAGCACACCGGACCAGGGCTACCCCACCGTCTCGTGGAACGCCTCTGGTATTGACCTCAATGATGCCTATGGCCACGCTACCTCGTGCAAGCTGGACTTTTCCTACGACAGTGTCTTCTTTCCCGCCACGGATTATCTTCAAGTCCGCTACTGGGAACCCGTCATCAGCACTCCTGCCGAATCTGTGTATCGCAATCGATCACGCGCGTTCAATGTCACCGGATGTGACCCCTACGATCTATATGGCATGCTTATCGCGGTCAACGCAACCGAGCCCCAGTCCGAGTCCGCGTCCGCGTCCTCGAATGATACTACGTACGCAGCGTCCGGCGTTGCCTTTGCCTGCGACATTACATACCACAAGGCTCAAGCCCGTGTCTCCATGCATTTCAACAGTTCTATCGAAAGCCTTCACATTAAATCCGCCACTACCCAAACCCTGACCAGCTCCGAGTTCAACATCGACCACTTCCAAGCCCTCCTCTCTCAACGGGCTCCTTATACTAGTGACATGCTCTTCATTCGCGACAATGCCACCACCGGGGGTCGCACCGTGACCGAACTGCCCGTGATCAGCCAGGAACTCGGTGAACTTCAGCCGCTCATTGTCCTTGACACATCTACCTTGATGACCGAGACCGAATTTATATCAAAGATCACGCGGGATGTCGAACAAACCTTTGTCCTGACCCTGGGCCGACTCTTCGATCCCGACATTCATCCCACCGTGGTTTCAGCGACTCGAATCTCCAATCAAGTTGCAATTGCCGTTGTGGGCTTCGCTGCCCTTTGGTCGGAACTTATCCTGGCATTGGCCACTTTGACCGCTATCTATCTTCTCTTCCTATACCGCTCACGCGAAACCTTCCTCGAGAGTGACCCTGGCTCCATCGGCGCCATGTGCAGTATCGCTGCGGATATTTTCCATCCCTCCAATGTCCTAGCAGAACCTCATGTGGAATTTCACCAATTCTCCACTCGTCAGATGCGTCGTATATTCAAGAAAGCTCGCTGTTACTGGCGTTCCGATGCGTCAGGCAACAGATTGGAGATTCTCGCCGAGGATGGTAAGTAGCTTTTGGCTCTGTCTTTTGAATCACTCACCATCCCACGTAAACTGGTCGACTGACTTTTCGTTTCTTTCGCATAGGCTCGCCCGTGCGACTCGGAGAGGATTTGCGCGTGCATGCCGACCCGATGCCTCATTTCTTGCTTATACCATTCTTCATTGTCGAATTCCTCGCCCTGGCGGCGGTCATCATCCTGATGGCGCTTGTGGTCTCTTCGCTTGCCCGAGATGGCAAATTCAAACATCTGACGCAAAACGATTCCTCATCCTTCCAATTTGTTCTCTCCTTCTTGCCCTCTGTCGTGGCATCTTCCGTGGGCTCCTTATGCACGTCCATCCACCGGAATCTCAGTGTTCTCGAGCCTTGGGTCCACCTCCAGCGAGGAAAGGCAGCTGCGAAAGTCTCCCTGTCCCTCAACTATTCTTCCCAGAGCCCATTCGCAGTCTTTTTGAAAGCGATGCGTGACCGGCACCTCTTGCTTGGTCTGGTTTCCTTTGCATGTGTCGTCAATATGGCTCTCACGGTCGTAGCGGGTGGATTATTCAATCAGGAGCTGACATCGTCCGCTCTATCAACGCAAGATTTGACCGCAAACTACAGCCACTCCGTATTTTGGCGAACCGACTTTGCGGCAGAGTTCACCGAGTATGACTTGATCCAGACCAGCATTACCAGTGGGGTTCCAATGCTGTCTTGGACGAGCCCAAACCAGTCATTCATTCCGCTTCATATTCACAACCGTAACCCGGATGTGATGTATGGCGCAACAACCCTCGGTGTTGGGTCCCACTTACAATGCTCCCAACTCTCCCCAGCCAGTGGCCTGGAATACAACACAACCACTGGTCGTCAATACTGGCGGTATACCATGTTTGACAATCCATCCCAAGAGTGTGTTGCCGCCATGCCGACCCCGAAGAATAAGAATGAAGGAATCGCTCTGTCCATTCAATTCTTGTCTGCTAGTGATAAGAATCACTCAGATATCTGTCAGACTTCGACGGTCGTCGTGGTTGGCCGCTGGAACTATATGGCTGACACGGCAGTCACCAATAACAACACGATCGCCTTACATTGCGAACCACAGGTCCAGTTACAGAACTACTCAGTCTCGTTTGACCAAAAGGGTCAGATCCAGGACTACGATCCCATTGTGAATACATCCATCACCACAGGTGAAATGTATGAGAACGCGACCGTGAGTTTGGGACAGTTCAATAAAGTATTTGTCGCCATTCCCGAGAGTTATGTGGGGAATACCACCGCTCAAAATGGGACCTATAACATCTCTTCCTACGATTGGGCTGGATTCCTTGTGGCACGCTTGTATGAACGGGATGAGCCGGATTTCGATTCTCTCGATATTGAGCGATTTACGGACCTAACTCAGGTGGTTTACCAGTGGGTCTATGCCACTTATTTCTCCATATGGCACGACATCTACCTCCAGCCATTGGAACACCCGCATACTGCGGCCAATGCCACTGTGATCCGAAGTACTTGGGGCATGGTTCCCTCGGTGCCGTCACTTGCGATTGCTTTGATCATCATCGCTTTCGACACGTTGGTCGTTTTGGTAGTATTTGGCACTCGCCACGGCCGATTCCGAGGGCCACGAATGCCACGGTCTATTGGTGCGATCATCCCCTGGATTGCACACAGCCGCATGCTGGGTGACTTCAGCGACACCCACAAATGGACCAACACCCAGCGACGTGACCACTTGTCAACGTTGGACAAGCGGTATACCTTTCGACAATTCATGGGCCCTGATGGCCGTTGGCGCTTTGCAGTAGATGAAGAGCCTCCGGATGTCAAGATACCATTGCAATCACCACCACTCGAAACCCCGGAGTCTGACCTATCCCAAAAGGACCCCGATTCAGAAGCGGGCAAAACGACGTCCATCCAACTGCAAGAGTTACCAAACCAGCAGTCACGGGCGCGAAACTAATCACCCCACCTTGTTATGTATGTGACGACCTTTTGAGTTTTATTTTGGATACTACGACTTGTGTATATTTTTGGGATATCTGGCTTTTCTAGACTATTGGTTATGTTCCGGTCATGGAACTGGCGCTTGATGCATATATGATTCAGCCCTGTCAGCGGGTTCTGACCGTGTTTGAATACATCCTGGCGCTTGCAAGGAGATGCGCCTGATTGGCTAGCGCGATGGGATTTGGAATTCTTGATTTGGACTGGGAAGGGATATATGGGATTGACATATTTGGATGATAGCATTTCTAGCGTCTTTTCAACACTGGCATACATGATTGAGTCGATATCTACTTTTGAATAAAACAATTCATATCTACTTGGCTATTGTCTGCTTCTATCCGATAGTGTGTTGTGATTGTATACGATACGAGCGAGGCCGACACAAGCTACAGGCACAATGAGATGTTTGGAACGATCTTTATGATTGTTGAAGACTTAGCAATCTAGATCATAAACTGCTTCACAGAATGTCTCTATTGCCCTTCTATAGCGCAGCACGTAGTCGACCATCCACAGCTCGGAGGATCACATAGATGGCTTCGAGATAGGGCGCCGAGATACCCAGCTCTCTCGCCTTGCGCACAGGGAATCCCAGGATAACGTCAATCTCCATCGGCCGTCCGGATTTGCAATCCGTCTGCATACTGCTCCCAATACCAGGAAGAGAATTGATCTTATCAATTTGCTGGTCCACCAACTCATCTGCCAATGGCACGCCGCAAGCACGAGCAATAGTAATCACTTCACGCATGAGCGAACGAGTAAACGGCTCCGCATCGGGGGAGGAGTGTAACCAAGTTTGCGTATCCACCATAGTAAGGGTGGTCAACGAGTTCCATGCAGCATTCCACACCACCTTTTCCCATCGTTGTTGCTGTATGTTCTCGAGGACTTGGAAGCGGGTTTGGCCGTGTCGAAGGAGGTCGGCAAAAGTATCCAGGCGTTGTTTCTCAAGAGCGCTGTCGACTTGCTCATTGGGGAAGAGACCCATCTGTGTGTCTTCGGATTTAATGTGCTTGACGACACCTGGGCTAGTTTGTATGGCTCCAACCCAAGTCTGTTGCTATTAGTCTAGTCCAAAAATATCTCGTCATGGGATATAGCTTGCGGGATACCTACCACGCAAGTAATGATTGAGTTTTGGGGGAACTGTTTTCGGAATGGCTCTTCGTTGCCAACACCGTTCTGGATCACCACGATGGTGGTACGACTGGGGTCTATGACAGGCTTCAATTGGGCTGCCACCTCATCTTGATCAATGGCCTTGTGTGCGCAAACGACATAGTCCATCGCAGATGCTTCCGCAAGCGATTTGACAACTGGACGTCAAACGTCAGCACCGTGTGGTCATCTTCAATCACTGAAACTCTCATCTTACCCTTATAGGGACGGAAGTTGTGCTTGCCGTGATTCTCGCTGTTGATGGTGATTCCCTTGAATAGGTCAAATTTAGTATCAATCTTTCAACAAGACGATGATTAAAGCGTACGTTGGCAAGTACCGCCTCGTAATTTGATCGAGCGACTACCGTCAGCCGTACGTGGTCAGAGCGATTCAGGATGAAGGCATAGAAGGAGCCAATGCTGCAGCTTGTTAGCGACAATAACACGCCGAATGGGCATCATCGCACTTACGCTCCCAGGCCGTAGAGTAGAACGTCAATATGGTCCGACATAGTAAGTGGATTGATTGTACAACGAGTCTCTGGCTATGGGATTCAATGATTAAAGACAAATGTCAGGCCCACCGGTGTTCGTGGCGGACTTCTCTCCCCGCACCTCTCCATAGTGGGGTCGGCGGTATCTCGGCGTGGGCGTGGGGGTTCCAGTGTTGTACACCTTCCGGGTATGGACAGTAGTACTGGTCTTCTGTCAAGTGCTGACACTGTGGCGTTTTCAGAATGGCCACTGAGTGTGAAAGAATAGAAGAGACCGCCTAAGCGACCGGTCTTGCGGCTTATGCATTACTCATGCCGGTGCGAACTGCCCAAAAATAGAAGTTGTTGAGTAAGAAATAAGTCTGAAATGGATAGAATTCTAGGTACTATAGCTTCACACTTCCAACCATGTCTCTCTCCAGCCGGCTTGCATTGACCATTTCCGGCCGTAACTCCGTCAAGCTTGTAGCTCCCAAAAACACCATGTTCATCTCGATCTCTTGTCGTAGAATTTCTAACATTCGACGAACACCGGCTTCTCCATAGCCCGCTGACATGCTGAACAAGAATGGCCGACCGAGGCCAACGGCAGTCGCACCTAGAGCAAGAGCCTTAAGTACATCGGTACCACGACGGATCCCACCGTCGATGAAGATCTGCATCTTGCCATCTAATAGATGGGGGGCAAATTTGCGAATCTCGAGGAGAGTCAAAAGTGGTGACTGGGCGCTAGATAGAGAATCAAAATCGGCAGGCGAGTATTTTGAAGCCAGGTAGTAAAGCTTACGTGTCTTGAGATCGACCTCCGTGGTTTGATAATACAATACCCTGGACACCATGATCATATGCAAGAATGGCATCTTCAACGCACTGAATGCCCTTGATAACCACGGGAAGATCAGTGAGTCCCCGGATCCAAGACAGGATGTCCCAGTCAATTCCAGGCGAAATGGAGCTAGCCATAATTTTGGCCACTCCCTGTCCCTGGGCGTCGCTATCCATGGCCTACACACATATTAGCATATCGAGTTAGAAGAGGTACTGGAGTGACACTTACTGTGACAGCCAGATTGAGCCGCTCATCGCTTTCTCTCTTTCCTACAACGGGAGAATCCACTGTAATCCAAATAGCGCTGGCACCCGCTTGAACAGCACGTTTGACCATCTTCACCGATTTTTGGATGTCCTTGTTGACATAGAGTTGGAAGAAGAGAGGTTGATCCTCCGAGGTACACGCTGCTCTCACCTGCTCAACGGACATGCTTGAGCTGTTGGCAAGCAGCTGCGCCAGTCCTTCTTTGCCAGCTGCTCGAGCTAGAGTGCACTCCCCATCTGGGTGTGCAAGCTTTGCAATGCCCACAGCGGACATATAAATCGGCATAGACACAGAATGACCCAGGATAGAAGTGGTTGTGTCCACACTCGAGACTTTCTTCAGAACGCGAGGTCGTAGAGCTACCTTTTGATAAGCGCGACGGTTCTTTCGCATGCTGATCTCGTCATCGGCCCCTGAGGAGTAGTATGCCCAGGCATTGGTTGGAAGGTATTGCTGGGCCACTTCCTCAAAGTCGTTCAGGTTGATCAACGTCCCCAGGGGTGGAGCCTCTTCCAGCTTGGAACTTGATGATGGCCTGGCTTCTTTCACAGTAGGAGAATCAACGACTATCAGTTCAGCTGGGTCAACATATCCACGGATGGCAGATTCTGGCAACGCCTCCGTCAGCAGGTCTCGTGAATGTACTGAATCAAAGTCCTCTGTAGCATCTTTTCCAGCACAGCGGAGAATTACCATCGGGCCTCCGGGATGTGAATCAAGAAATTCTATTCGATACATCAGCAAACATCTGGAGCTGACGACTCATGTTTTGGCCAACGTACCAGTGACATCGTAGACCGCACCGTGAATGACAACCCAACACGACTGCCGAGTGTTGTGTTGCTGGACCTCTGCTCTCGTCAGAGTCATGATCAACCTTGCTTGATGATAGCCGATAGCCACCAAGATGTAATTTGTATTTACCGCGGAGCCTGACGTACCAAAGGGAAGCTCCCTCTGTTTAGGCAAAATGGGGCTGGGTGGGCCACGTCGATGATCATAGCGGGGTGCCCGGACTCCTCCCGAATGCTGCGTGGGGGTTACACCCCAGCGGGAGAGGAACGATGATAATCCTAATCCTGATGGTGATTATTATGGCACGTTTGGAGTGGAGAGGAGACTCCATACCAGTCCAGATGATTTCTCCGCATTTCTGATCGTCCTTTGCTCCACACACACAACACGATGTTGTTGGTGGAATCAGGGGGTGTAACTGAGGAGAATTAGTCCTCTCCACTCGCGCAGTGAGCTAGGTATATCTCACATTATATCTGGCCGGTATTATTGCTTGCTATTTGAGTGGCATGATCTTTTGCTAACAACTCAGTATCCAAAGAAAGTCATTAACCATGGCCCAGAATACCAGTCAAAACTCGACTGCGGGTCCAAAGCCGGTGGCGAGACATGATGAACGCTCGCACATTGTGACCGACACAAATCCGCAATGGTGAAGCTGCGCTGGCTTTGTTTAAGAACTTGGATGATATGCAGGAGGGCTTCGAGTTGGGAGAAGAGAAGAAGCTCGTTCGAAAAATCGACCTGATGATCCTGCCGTTCCTTGCAGTTTGCTACACTTTCTACTAAGTCGGAATTAAAGCCATAAGAGCATGGAAAAGCAGACCAGCAAACCAGCCTAATCGATGATCATGATACCCTCAGATTGACAAAACAACTCTGTCTTATGCTGCCGTCTTCGGAATTCGAGATGACCTGCATCTCTCCGGTACAGAATATTCATGGCTCTCGAGTATAATCTACTTTGGCTTCCTGGTGTGGTCGTTTCCCACCAACCTACTAATGCAAAGGTTCCCCGTTGGCAAATATTTCGGGGTCAAAATCTTTCTATGGGGCTTTTTCTTGATGCTACAAGGTATTCACTATCCTTTCATTCTGGGCCGTTCAAGGTAATTTACTAACATAACTACAGCGGCCGCAAAGACCTTTACTCAGATCGCGGTGCTGCGAGTCATTTCAGGCGCCGCGGAAGCATGCAGGTTGGTTGCATTGGAATCATTTCTATATCTCACTTCAAGTATCCTATAAGCTGATATATTGCCCAGTGACCCTGCATTTATGCTCATTACCAGTATGTGGTATGCGCGCCGTCAACAGCCCATTCAAATCGGCCGGTGGTACACGGCCAACGGTGTCGGCATCGCCATCGGTGGCCTATTTGGATATGGCATCGGCCAGATCAAGGGGGCTCTCCCGTCTTGGAAGTATGAGTTTCTCATCATCGGGGCTCTTTGCTGTATCTGGGGTATCGTGATAGTCATCTTCCTCCCAGACTCTCCGGTCACGGCCCCTCAACTCTCCGATCGCGAAAAGCGACTGGCCGTCGAGCGTCTGCGCGACAATCAAACAGGTGTGGCGAACCGGACCATGAAGTCGAAACAAATCATCGAGGCTTTTCTGGATTGGAAAGTTTGGACCTTTTTCCTACTTGGATTCTCTGGGAATATTCCCAATGGGGGTATTTCGAATTTTGGAACCTTGATTATCAAGGGCTTTGGTTTCTCTACTTGTATGCACCTCCAGTAGTCGCCAAGTCTGATATCCAAAAGCTAATGAGTTTGCGCAGTGGTGACAACGCTCATGCAGATCCCATATGGAGCCTTCATTGCCATCATAATCTTAACAGCCGTTTTTGTCAACGATCGCCTCCCGCAGGGCAATCGCTGCATCGTCGCGATCGTGTTTCTACTTCCCAACCTGGCTGGCTCCTTTGGTCTACACTATGTCTCCGAGTCTCACCGGATAGGCCGGTTGACATGCTCCTATCTCACCGGCTCCTACAATGCGTCGTTTGTGATTATTCTGTCCATCTTGACAGGTAACATTGCCGGTCACACGAAGAAAGTGGTGACCAATGCGATGATCTTCCTGGGAGTCTGCGTTGGCAATATCGCGGGTCCTTTCTTCTATAAATTAGAGCAGGCATCTGTTTATTCTTTAGGTATTTGGTCGATGATTGTGGCCAACCTAGTTGAAATTGCCTTGATTATTGTGCTCGGCTTTGCTCTTGCATGGGGGAATCGAGGCCGGGACCGGGTGCAGGGAGTGGTTTCTGGAAGTGAGACAGACTATGAGCGACAGTTGGAACTTGATCGGACTGCGTTTAGTGATTTGACTGACAAGGAGAACCTGAACTTCCGCTATCTTTACTAAGGAGATGAGGAGGGGAGCTCAGAGGCTGAGATGTCTTATGTGCCATATTCAGCATATTTACTATGGTACATGACAATTCAAGAGACAAAGTGGTGAATAAATCTTCATAATCTCCTAGTATACAGCAACTGTATACAGCGATCTTGTATACATCGATCCCACTGATGCCAAACATTCCCCAATCGGGTAAACGGCGGTCACTTATCCGCCGTGTTGTGAGTGATAGTACTGCTACTAATATCCCAAATATCCGTAGTCGTCACTCGTCAGCTTGACAGCTGTCCATTTGCTTTCCCCTCTTTTCTCATCAGGTTCCCCATTTTCTTCCACCAATAGTCGCGATGTCCCCGTAGCGTGGGGGCATCCATCGTGGCGCGATCGCGTCTCCACCCCCAGACTTCTCCCGGACTTCTCCCGAGTCTCTTTCTTCCCCCTATTCACCCCGCGTGGGGTGTCATTACGACGTGTGGAGTACGGGGGTCAATAGGATCGCCCGGCCAGCGATGATGGGAGGGAGGGGTAATATGGAGGTGGGGAAGTCTTCTCGACGCCATGCGCGAGCTCATATATGACGCCGGGTATCAGCTCCGCCACCTGGAATTACCCCCGCTTTATTTGTGCAGTTGTCCTTTCTAAATTCCCACTCTCGTCTCACAATGGCTAAGATCAAGTCCATCGAGTACTTCCGAGTCAAGCCCCGCTGGCTGTTTGTCAAGGTCACCGATGAAGAAGGCAACTTTGGTTGGGGCGAGGGGACTCTAGAGGGCCATTCCCTGGCCGTCGAGGGGGCACTGGATGAGATCATCACGCGAATCGTTGGGTTTGAAGCCGAGTGAGTCTAACTATCAGGGACCCATTGAGCGCATTTCTATTGCAGAACTGACCTGATGGAAAGCGACATTGAGCACGTTTGGCAGTTCATCTGGCGACTCGGATTCTACCGAGGAGGCCCGGTCTTCATGTCCGCCATCTCTGGAATTGATATCGCCCTGTGGGATTTGAAGGGTCGCAAATTGGGAGTTCCAGTGTTCCAGTTACTAGGCGGCAAAGTGCGCGAAAAGGTGCAGGTGTACTGCTGGATCGGTGGCGACCGGCCGAGTGATGTTGAGGCCATGGCGTATGTATATCCGAATCAGACACGGCGAAGTCGAAACAAGAATAATCGAATCTAACATACCGTTGATATAGCAAGGCTCGAATTGCGCAAGGTCTCAAGTGTGTTAAGATGAATGCCACCGAAGATCTCAACTGGCTCGACTCTCCCGCCGCCCTCCAATCCTGCGTCGAGCGTCTCAAACAAGTCAAGGCATTGGGCCTGGATGCTGGTCTTGACTTCCACGGTCGTCTCCACCGTCCTATGGCCAAGCAGTTGGCCAAGGCTCTAGAGCCATACCAGCCTCTATTTATCGAAGAGCCCCTTCTCTGCGAACACCCTGAGGCTATCAAGCAGCTCTCAAATAGCACCACCATCCCAATCGCATTTGGCGAGCGTCTCTACACAAGATGGGATATCAAGCGCTTTTTGGAAGATAGCTCGGTAGATGTCCTCCAGCCTGATATTGCACACGCTGGTGGCATTTCCGAGACGAAGCGCATTGCAACAATGGCTGAGGCCTACGATGTGGCAATTGCGCCACACTGCCCTCTAGGCCCCATTGCTCTCGCCGCATCGATGCAAATCGCCTTGTCAACCCCTAACTTTGTAATTCAGGAGATGTCCCTCGGCATGCACTACAATCTAGAAGCCGGCGATATCGACTTGAACAGCTACCTGGTTGATAAATCCGTGTTTGATATCAAGGAGGGATATGTGGCGGCCCTCACCAAACCCGGTCTGGGCATTGAGATTGACGAGGACTTGGTGCGCAAGATTAGTCAAGAGACGGAACCGTGGCAGCCAAAAGAGTTCTTTGGACCTGATGGGTCTATTCGGGAGTGGTAGATTAATTTATGATAGACTTCATTGAATGAGTAATGTTCAAGTTCGTGCTGCTTCTATCCCTGAATCATAAAGGCTATCAACACTCCATCTGGCCAATCGCAAGTCAAATTTTCACGAGAATTAGCTCAATGTTCTGCATTTATTCTACATGATACAT
Source organism: Penicillium sp. PF1803 (assembly GCA_023626575.1). Lineage (NCBI taxonomy): Eukaryota > Fungi > Ascomycota > Eurotiomycetes > Eurotiales > Aspergillaceae > Penicillium > Penicillium sp. PF1803. The sequence continues at coordinate 124,011 of JAMAGZ010000085.1, read as the reverse complement.
CTCACTCGGTGTCAGTCAGCCCAACAGTCATTCAATTGTAGGCAGTAACATCATCCATCTGAAGAATCTCCCCACTCGATGCGGGGAAGGCGTGGGGGCACACGCTGTCGGCTAAAGACAGGCTGATGCCCAATATAAGGTGGCTCTCTTCCCCGCAAGACTGATAAGATCGAATCTGAGAAGCCGCTGATTATATTTCCCGCTATTTTCATCATGGATCTGTTCACCCTGAATGGCCGAAATGCTCTGGTGACTGGCGGCACCCGTGGGATCGGGCAAGCCATGGCGATTGCGCTGGCAGAGGCAGGAGCCGACATTGTGTTAGTTCAGGTACGGTCTCCAAAGTGTAAGCAAGACCTCGAGAAATGCAATGTAGCTAATACCAGAGCAGCGAGATACAAGTAACCCCGACACAAAAGAGCAGATTGAGAAACTAGGCCGCAAGGCTAGTATATACACGGCTGATCTGGCTTCACAGCAATCCGTCTCCCAGCTGGTGTCGACGGTGATCCATGATGGGCATGATATCGATATCCTGCTGAACTGTGCTGGAATTCAGCGGCGCCACCCAAGCCACCTATTTCCTGATGAAGATTGGGATGAGGTCAGTCTTCTCTCTCCATACAGGCTCTAGGTTGTCCTGCGTGAACACTAACAGAAAGTTTCGTGCTAGGTGCTCCAAGTTAACCTGACAACTGTTTTCACCCTCTGCCGTGATGTCGGGGCATACATGCTCACCCGTACCCCAAATTCCTCCGGCCAGCGCGGGAGTATCATCAACATCGCATCACTAGTATCTTTCCAGGGCGGGCTCACCGTACCAGCTTATGCCGCAGCCAAAGGAGGAGTCGCACAGTTGACCAAGGCTCTTTCAAACGAGTGGGCATCCAAGGGGATCAATGTCAATGCCATTGCGCCTGGTTACGTTGCGACGGACATGAACACGGCACTGATCCAAGATAAGGAGAGGGCAGCGAGTATTTTAGCCCGCATTCCTGCTGGGCGTTGGGGGAATCCAGATGACTTCAAAGGATCGGTAGTGTATTTGGCCAGCCGAGCGAGTGCGTATGTTAGTGGTGAAGTGCATACGGTGGATGGAGGGTGGATGGGGCGGTAGATATGGAGGCTGTCAGAAGCAGAGTGGCTGTTTCGATTAGAAACAGAAATGGAGTATTGAAGTCGTTGAAGTCTGGATGTTCCGTCAAAGAATTGGTTGTACAAAGTCACGGGACTGGCAGGACGTGCAGAACAACAACAATCGCATTTCTCTCTTCTTCCTTCCTTCCTTTCCTTCCTTTCCTTCAGTCACCCACCTCAAAACCGACTCGGTATGTCTGCTTCAAGGATGCAAGGTCTTCTCCCAGGTCTTCTCCCAGGCCGGAGAACCCGGATTTGAATCCAAATGTACGGACTATTCCTCCAAGTAATACTTCCCTAATGATCTCACTCTGCAGATATGGGCCGAGAAACTACGATTGGCAGCTGAACAATGTCGACCCACTGTGGGCTGCAGAACCCACCAGCTAGCGATCAGGCTGAAGCCCTGCGAGCTGGGATACCTATTGAAAAAAAAAAAAAAAAAAAAAAAAAGAAGTGCAAACATGCAGCAGTCGCTGATCTTGATCGCGTCTCCGAGGAGCCCATGAAAGCCGTACTCTTCAATATACCGCCGTCTGGAGATACAGGAGAAACTCACTGGTCTTCTGGTGTGAAATTCTCTTCACGTTCCATTCTGCCATTCTCCATTTCTCCGGGGACAACAATAATGCACGGTCTTCTTTAGCTTGTGCAACGTGAGGGCTGATCACACCCGTGTCCAGCTCCTGGCCTGGTTGGGTTGATGGGATCTTGCGGCTCCTCTCCCCATAGCTCGCCCAGTGGCTGTCTCCCGGTGCCTAGCCAATGTTTATTCTGTTGAGGGGGTTTGCTGGCACTGGCGTGGTCCCTGAAGAGACGGCCTTGAGGATTCACCGAGTGATAACCATATCGTGATAATTCACTGCCATTCGTCGGCGATCTTTGTCGGAATTCAGACTGTCAACGGCCCGACCCCGTCGCGTTTCACGCCAGCAAGCAGCTTGAGTGCCATCATATCCACCATGCCAGCCCGCAGCATCCGAGCTGCTCCAAGCTGCTCCAAGCAGCTGCCAAGCTACAGTCTGGACAGCCCTGCAAGGAGTGCCGATCTCGACGATCTCTGCAGCTTGCCCCGCTAGGGAACACCGTGAAAGTCAATGAATAATCCTCTTGGTTCCTCGATAGTAGACACTGACCCGGTCGCTACCTTGATTATTGGCGCGCCGAATGGGCTAGGGTGCGCACGATTCTAGTGGATGTCATCCATTTTGAGGGAGATGCGCAGCGATCTGGAAACAGAGAAGCAGGACCTGGAAGCTTATAAGGGCCAACAGGTAGCTTCCCCCGGAGCTTGTGGTCCAGCGTGCTTTCCTCCCCCGTGCTCTCCAGGTTCCCGAGTCTGATTATCGCACATCACAATAATGGCTACAAGAATCGCGACCTTTTTGTCTATTGCTCTGTCTCTGTGGAGCTTGGTGGCAGCCGAGTCCATCCCCAAGACAGACTACGATGTCATCGTTGTGGGCGGTGGTCCCTCGGGTCTCAGTGCCCTGAGTGGCGTCTCTCGCGTACGGAGAACAGCCTTGCTCTTCGACAGCCAGCAGTACCGCAATGGCCCTACCCGAAACATGCATGATGTTATTGGCAACGATGGTAAGGACCATACGCCTATCTTCTGATCAATTTCTAGTATTATGGCTCCCAGACTAACTGAACACAGGCACTCCCCCCGCCGAGTTCCGTGCCCTGGCTCGCGAGCAGATCCTCAAGTATCCCACGGCTCATATCAAGAACGAGACTGTCATGTCGATCACTTCCATTGGCACTGACGCAGTCACTGTATTCTCTGTTGTTGATGCGTCAGGCAAGAACTACACGGCTCGCAAGATCGTTCTCGGCACTGGCATGCGGGATGTGCTTCCCGATACTCCTGGTCTGAAGGAAGCCTGGGGTAAGGGTATCTTCTGGTGCCCTTGGTGCGATGGCTACGAGCACCGTGATCAGCCATTTGGTATCCTCGGCAACTTGTCTGACGTGCTTGGCAGTGTGTTGGAGGTGAACACTCAATTCTCCGACATCATCGCATTCGTCAACGGCACCCAAACCCCGGAGGGAGAGGCCCAGGCCACTGCGGCACACTCTGATTGGAGGGAGCAACTCAACGCTTGGAACATCAAGATCGAGAACCGCACCATTGCCTCCATCGAGCGCCTTCAGGATGGCGAGACGCACCAGAACAAGACCACTGATATGCAGTTTGACAAGTTCCGGGTGCACCTCACCACCGGCGAGCCCGTGGAGCGCGGCGCCTTCATCACCAACTTTGCGGCGGTGCAGCAATCCTCCTTGCCGTCGCAGATGCATCTCAACGTCACCAAGGAGAAGATTGTTGTCGACGCCAGCGGCATGCGCACCAACGTCACGGGTGTCTATGGCGTCGGTGATGCCAACAGTGACGGCAGCACTAATGTGCCCCATGCCATGTTCTCTGGCAAGAAGGCTGCTGTCTATCTTCATGGTACATTACTACTTCATCTACAATTGTCTCAGAGTCTAGCTAACATACGTCTCTAGTGCAACTGTCTCGTGAGGACTCCGCGTCCAAGATCTCCAAGCGCACTGGTCTGAGCCAGCGCCAGTTGGAAAAGGAGGCTACCCGCGCCATTGGCCGTAACCTCGAGCCTCAGTGGGAGAATATCCAGAAGCGGAACTGAGTGTTGCGCTGAAAGTGCCGCCACTCTGGACCCGTTAGACTGTGTCTCTTTCCAGCCCTGGAGTCGTATGCCTACGGCGCTGCGAGACGTTTTATGCTATAGATGCATGAATTATGAACAGCGCCTTGGATTTTTATTGCTTATAATTAATTCAAAAGAACCTGGTTAATGCTTTCTATTAATATTGATTCATGTGATCATCAAGCTCTGCTGTCTCTTCACTGATCGGTTTCTTCTACAACTCTATTAATTCTAGTCACATCCTCTCAATCGCCAGACGAACTTCTTGCCGGCAATTCGTGTCACCATTATCCTAGACTGGTTCACTTGATAAGCATTGGTTTCGTGGTATCTTATAGTTGTTTGAGGAATTTACAGTCTTCTTCGTTGTCTTTTGAATTGTCTTTTGAATTGTCTTTTGAATTGTCTTTTGAATTGTCTTTTGAATTGTCTTTTGAATTGTCTTTTGAATCGTCTTTTCAAACCGTCCTGAGATATCTCAATAAATCGCTGAGATCTGTTCTACGGATTTCCATCTACTTTCTGATAGATTGGACCTCACTGCCTACGCTGGCAGTGAGGAGGCTAGCATGGATTACACTTTTACCACTCTCGGAATTCTAATATTTTAGTAATGACTCAACTGTTTTCTATTGAAGTACGTATATCGGCCTTGTGGTGTAGTCGACTATACAATTTAAGTCGCATTCACAATTACATGTCCCGGAATCGCTTCATGGGGCCATAGCTCGAAGTAAATACTCGAAGAGACTTTCCATAGAAGTTCAAGGGGATAACGAACAAGATACTGACGACCTGGATTGCAGTCATCTCACCAAATACCGGTGCCGTACCTTGACGCTCGATCCAGTCCGCTGCGTACAGGGAGAGAAGCATGCCAATTGTATTTCGGATGACAAAAATTCTCACCAGAGCCTCGCCCGTCAACTGTTCCATCGTCAGTCAAAGAGCAGGATGAAATTTCAATTGAGTGCACTCACCGGCTTATACATCTCCAGTAAGTTACTGCAACATTAGAAATGGCAGCCACGCCAAATGCTTGCATGGCATATCCGACTGCAGGACCAATCCAATGCGTTTTGTGTGCCACGCAAAGACCAAAGATCAGAATACCTGCTGGGCCAACGATACCTGGGATTATTATAGCAGGTAGACGGTATTCCGGTAATCGAAGACCACCGTGTCGGGCTGTGCTTCGACTTAAAATCACATCAATCAACCGTCCTCCAAAATAAAAGGCAAACAGAGACCCAATAAAGCCAGATAAAGAAAGCAAGCCGATGTCCCCAGAGCTCCAGTTGTAAGGGGGCTTGGTGAATGTGCGGGTTGATGTCAATTGCACGGCGATGCTCCTAGTCATCGGTTTAGCAAAAGGTGAAGAGACACCCTGAGGGAAGTACAAACCAGCCAACTGAAATACCAATGGTAAGCGAGCACCAGATCAAAGGAGGATATATTGCGTTGCCCAGGATGTCCAGAAATGCTCGGAAGAAAGAGACGTCTCGATTAAGGCCAAGGCTCCAGGACATCCACTCCCATTGAGATCGCTTCCGTGAAGGCTCCGTGTTATGTCTCTTGATGTACGAGGTTTCTCTGATAGTAAACACAGCCAGCACGAAGACAATGCCAACGGCAATTGCGAGAAAGTAACACATCCAACGCCAATTCTCCTCCTGGATGAGGTATGCATTGATCAAAGGCCCGACTAATAGACCACTTGTCAAGGCCAGATGAAAACTCATCATGTAATGACCGCGATCCATTGCAGGAACCATATCTGCAACCACAGCAGGTACAGTGGCATCGGCGGCCGCGGCAGGAAAGCCAGAGCAGATGCGGGCAGCCAGTAATTCACTATAACTCCTGGCCTAGCTTGACCAGACATTCATCATGCAAAGCCCCAGCATTGCCACAAGATATACGGAACGCTTGCCAATAACCCGCATGAGCGGGACCCAAAAGATATTCCCAACGCCGAACATGAAGACGTTAAAGCAGACTAGTTGACCGGCCTGGGTTTGGGTGACATGAAATTCTTTAATGATAGCCTGGGTTGCCACCGCGAAGTTGCTGGAATTGACATTAGCCAAGAAGGTGAAGGAGCAAATGGTGAGGTAGGTAGATAACCTAGCGGATAGGGACCAATTCTATATGATTCATTCAATATTGGAATCCAGCTTGCACGAAGGGTCTAGTGAGTGGTAACCGACCTGAGGATTGTTCACATCCTGTTCCTCCACAGACTGTTTAAAGTCTGGCACCGAGGCGGCGCCACGCTCATCAAACTCACCCATGTTTTCAAGATGACAGGAACTGCTGTGCAGGTGGAGATCTTCTTTGGTCTCTTGTATGATTCGCAATTCCCGATATCGATGGACCAGAGAAATCAGAAGAGACAGACGACCATCGAGGAGAGGGGCGAGAAAGGATCTTGAAATAGTCCCCCAGACAATTAATCCCGGCGAATCCTTCCCCACAGTCAAGTATGGGGGAGACACGGCTAGTGGGCAATTGGTCTGGTCCCATTGGGCCCTCGGGGAAGGGAGAATCCTTGCCAGTGGGTTGTGGATTGGGGGGTCAGGAAGCCGTTCGGCATTTCCGACTGCTGTTGAGATCTGCCTGCCCTCGACATCTCGCCGAGTAGGGATCGTCGGCTATCGCGCGATGTGCGTGCCAGGCCCAGGAAGTCCTCATTCGGCAATCTTTGAGCTTCGAGCATCTTGCCAGAAGGTGCCCATAGATGGCAATGTCGTTAAATGCTCTCTATCGGACCGGCATTTTGTGAATCCGTATCTTGAGGTCAGGTAACATCGAACCTCCATGGGTTTCCCAGCCTGATCGACAACAGTCGGTCAGCATTCATTCGGGATTCCCGAGTCGATGATCGAAGGCTGTGGGGGCCTTTCACGCGGATGTCGGTACCTCATTTTGCAAGGCACATGATTCATGTACTCTCATAGGGGGCGATCTTCGACAGATCCACGCTATCGGTGACTCCAACTTTGTGGGAGAGATCCAGGAGGGCAACGAATGGTGGAAGGGAACCTTGAAGTCGGGATGATGGGAACGGGGCTTTGGAAACATATCTTGGCGCTGCTGCCTTGTTTGAGCTCCAGGGTCAACGACCACCCATCTAGCGCCAATCGGCTTCATGGTCATTGAAATAATTGTCAAAATGCCAATTGATCCAGATTCCTGCCCAGATGTCCAAGATCACACCAATTGAATGCATCAAGATAGTGTTGATAACTTCAGCTCACAGTATCGGAGCAATGGCCGAGGCCTCGTGACGGGGCCAAGCTTCGGTCGGCTCTTCTCCGCAGTTTCCTCCTCCTCACCACCTCAGAGCTCATCCTCCACCTCCTCTCTTTCCTACTCCTCCCCTGTTTACCCTCCGACCTCTCTCTGCTCCACCAAAATGGGCCTCATCAGTCGTGTCCTCAAGGTGACCGCCGCTGGTACCGTCGCCTCGGTCGGTGTGTTCTTCGGAGCCACGCGCAATGACGTCTTTGAGCCCATGGACGCCAACGACCCAATCTTCTCCTCGCCATTCTTCCAAAAGTACAACCCCGAGCGCAACCCGACTCTCCACGACCTTTGCGTTCGCCGCATGCCGTTGGATAAGATCAAACCCTCATTGCTAGAGAAGAAGGGCAAGCTGGTTGAGGCCTTCTGCGCGGGTGTCTGGGGTGGCATGGGTAAGCTTTTGCGCATCTCCTCAGGTTCGAGAGGTTCTGATATCCTGTTCTAACGCCGCGTCTTTGTTTGCTCGTAGGATACATTCCCCAGCGCGCGTACCTCGCCAACAAGTACCAAGGTCCCGAGACCGCCAGCCATCTCTGGGAACGCAAGGACCTCCTCGCCAGCACCTACGAGGTTGGCACTGTGATCACCGACCACTTCGAGGTCGTGGAGAAGACCGACGAGAAGATTGTTGTCCGCTGTGGTGCATCTCCCCGCGAACAAGGTGTCCGCCCCTCCGACGGTCTGTTTGAGATTGGCGCCGTGGTGAACCAGGAGAAGGGAGAGGCCGAGTTTACCTTGAAGAGCTGCTTTTACCAGGGCCTGGGCAAGGCGGAGGGCGCGCCCATGGGACCTGTTATGGTTTGGCTGCACCAACAATATGCCAAACTCTGGATGGAGACTGCTATCCTGAAGAACTGCGTTCGGTGAGGGGATTAGGAATGACAGCCTGCCCTGTCTGTGATGATCTGTGTATATACGGTTCTCTTAATGGTCTACGAACAAAGGAGAGCAAGCCCCCTGGGAAGGGAGCAAGTGGGAGACATGTCCAGTCTTGTCCATATCAAGAACATTGAACATTGTGTGCATTTCGAGCTAGCCAGCTCATCACGAATTATCTCATGCCTTATCTTCCAGCTGAGATTCCTCCTTCGAGTCAGAAGCATCCCGACCTTCTCCAGCTTCCGAATTAGGATCACTTGTGAGGGTGACAGCAAGGACCGCCGGAATGGCAATGACTAGCGAGCCCATGCAAAGACCCCAGTCCATCGCAAACTGCGTCATGGCCGGCTTCTTCAGGGCGTTGATGCGCCACGCCATGGCACCACCAGTAGCCTGGAATGTTTTATACGAGCCAACCGTGATTGCAGTCTCGGCGGGTGAGTTGGAGCGGGCACCCATGAGCCAATAGCAGAAGGATTGCCAGAAGGCATCGTAGGCACCGTAAAATATGTAGAGGAAGATTGAACCAACAGATAGACTGCCCTCAGTGTAATCAATGTCCTGCTTCAGGCCAGCGGCCATCCGACGATCTGACCATTTCTGGAACGCATATTCACCACCCCAGATGGCCATTCCAGTCACGAAGAGGAAACCCCATCCGATACGAGCACGCGTAGGCCGATTAAAGCCCAGCATATCGAGGATGAGGCCAATAATCAGACCACCAAGCATCTGCGCAATCCAATAAAGAGCACCGTTGAGCGAGCGCGTCCGGATGTTGAAGGTCATACCATTAACCACCTTCTGCTGGTATGAGTAGAAGACGTTGGCCGAGAAGAACAACGGCAACATACACAACACGCGCGAGTCGGTCATCGTGTTGAGTGCCTGTCGCGCAGTCTTGCGCCAATTCTTCTCGGATTGTGGTGTGGCTTGCAGCTGCGAGACAAGAATACTTGAAGGTGGGCAGATGAACAGGCCCAGCAGCCAGCCAATGGCCATGATAATCAATAGAGCGATATAAGTTCCGTCCGAAACAGTGCCACTCTTGGAGTGATAATTAAGAAGATAATCCAGAACGCGGCAATGGCTCGCCCTTTTTGCGATTCCTTCACATATGTAGTCATGATCGCACCCTGTGCAACCCACAGGAAGGAGGCGCCTACACCAAGAATAGCACCGGCCGCGATCACAAAGGCTCCGTTCTTGGTAGCTATAACAGGGAAACTAATATTAGCATGGGTCTAGAAGTCTCGAAGATCGGTCGCCATACCATTAAAGCACAGCAAACTGCCGGAGTACAAGGGATAGGTCCATCCACCCAGCAGGAGGCAGACTCGAGGACCAACACGATCAAAGATGGGCCCTACCACAAACAGCGCAGTAGCTGCCGTTGCGGCGAGAAGCGCAACAGTGGCACTGGCAGCTACTGTCTGGTCGACTTGACCGGAACCTCCTAGGCCGGTAAGAGCATTGTACATCTACATCGGTCAAGGAGTTAGTAGGAGTCGAGCCATGCAGGAGTTCAAAAAACCACTCCAGGGCAACAGAAGCAGATGAAGCTGATGAGAATGATCTGAAACCAGCAGTGTGTGTAGATTTGGTAGAAGATCGAACGCTTGCCATCCTCGTTAGCATGCACCACCGAGTCGGCAGCATCTGCATGTCTCGTGCCGTCCTCCATCGCGTCGAGCAAGTATGACAAGGGACGTAGCCAACACCGATTTAATCCGTCAACGACTGCAAGCTTTATTAAGCAGTAAACCAAGCAGAGACAATCAAATGCAATGCCGGGGCCCTCTCCCCAAATAAGGAGGTCATTTGTGTGGTATCTGCAACGCTACTTCGGTCAACTTGCCGATCCCTGCTGGATTCCAACAAGCATTGTAGTATCAGTTGCTCGCAAATGCCGATGCACTATCATCCATCGACTCGTCGGGGGAACGGCGGGGTGGACCGCGAAATCCCTCCGCATTAGGCATGTTTCTGGGGAAAGAAGCTCCACCAAGTCGCGTGTTTAGGGGGACCAACCGCGGTTGACATCGCCAAGGGGCGGCGCCTCAATACCACAGTGCTTAGTCTGCGTTACGACTCTGGCAGTGACGCCCCCACCCGCATGTCGCTGTGCGAGAGCCGATGGACGACCCTCGTTTGACAGGCCACTGGTCGATGGCTCTGCAGTGTTGCACGGCAATGATCCGAGACTCCGAGGCGGCCCAGGAACGATGAAGAGACCAAGTCGGCCACGGGGGGTCGGCAACACCGCGCTTGGGCCCTGGCTATTGTCGGGTTCTCATCAAAAATCGCTACACAGATAGTCAGCTTTTGTGCCACTGAGAGCAATCCGTAGCAAAATCCGTGCTTGAAACTCTCCATTCAAAATTTAAGAGTTGATCAATACACCGACGCATGCATCGAGTGCCGACACGATGGATCTGAGCAGCTTGGCCCAGTTACAAACAGAGGGGGTCAATTCCCGAACAGTACACATCGACCGTATGTCGACACTGGAGATGTGCACGGTCATCAACTCTGATGACTATAGAGTAGCGGAGAGCGTCACTGTTTGTCTGCCTGAGATCGCTGGAGCGATTGACGCAGTGGCACCGCGCGTTCGTCGAGGTGGCCGTGTTGTGTATGTCGGGGCGGGAACTAGTGGAAGGTGAGTGAAACCCTTTTCCCTATGAAAATCACTGCGATGACCAAGAACAAAAATATAACTATAGACTGGGAATATTGGATGCCTCGGAGATTCCACCGACTTTTGCCGCTCCGCACTCCCAGTTCATTGGACTAATTGCTGGAGGAGATGCAGCTATCCGCCAAGCGCAAGAGGGCGCCGAGGATAACGCACAAGCGGGCGAAGATGACCTGAAGCGCCTGGATCTGGACCCAGAGCTTGATAGTGTCATTGGAATCGCCAGTTCAGGCCGTACGCCGTATGTTTTAGGATGTCTTGCCTTTGCCAAACGGCTAGGCTGCGTCACGATTGGCGTGGCTTGTGCTTCACCTTCGGCAATGGGCCGTTCAGGCGATGTGGACTTTCTCATTGCTCCACTTCCAGGACCAGAGGTTGTGACAGGCAGCACAAGACTCAAGTCCGGCACGGCTACGAAGTTGGTCTTGAATATACTAAGCACAGGCACCATGATCCGAGTGGGCAAGACCTACGGCAATATGGTACGAACCTCAGTCTAAAAGTTTACGAGCCACAGAAGACTGACCTGGGACTAGATGGTCGATATGGTGGCATCAAACCTCAAACTGGAGCAGCGATCTCGAAACATGCTGCGTCGTCTCAGCCCAAAATGCAGCTCAATGTCGGATTCGGAGCTGGATGCACTTCTTGCACAGTCCAACCGCAGCGTTAAGCTTGCGATGCTTGTTGCCGAAACCGGGGAAACGGCAGAGCTTTGCCAGCAGCACTTGGATTCGGCTGGTGGCATATTAGCTGGCGCATTAGATCGAGCATGCCTCTCCACCCAGCCTTTGTCACCCAACAACATCATCTCAAGGCGATTCACTTTGTGTATCGATGGGGGCGGTACTAAATGTGCTGCGGCCATTGCTGACGGCTCCGGTAGCACGAGTCTTGGGTATGCTGGCCCTTGTAACCTGTAAGTAGCAGTCACTATTTCCTCCTAAAACGGTATGAGTATGGACTGACCGCGCTGCTAGGACCGACGGTATCGGGAATATGCCTAGGGTAGTTGCTACCTTGATTGATGCCACCAAGAGTGCACTTAAAGGGCATCTGCCAAGTAGCACGGAGCCCAGTGATGTTGAGTGGAAGCAATATCTGAGATCCTGCTTCAGTTCCGTTTGGGTCGGCCTTGCAGGCCTGGACCGTGCTAGACTGCACGAAACACTGGCTCCGACGTTGGCAGAGATCTTCGGACTCGATCATACCACATCTAGCTTCCGGCTGACAAGTGACGTTGACCTGCTACCGGCGTCAGTCTCAGTTGACAAGAATCCTTCTTCTGTACTGGTTCTCATTGCGGGGACTGGCAGCGTTGCCATGCGATACGCTTGGAAGGAAGCTTCGGGCTATGTTCGCGTGGCTCGATCCGGCGGTTGGGGCCACATGCTGGGAGATGAGGGCGGCGGGTATTCCATTGGACTAGAGGCCATCAAGCACACGCTACTCGTTCTGGAAGAGCAGGCTCTTGGTCTTCGACCACAAGCGTTGGACAAGTTCGAGGATGCAGTGATCAGCCAGCTGGGCTGTGTAGCCTCCAAAGACGGCAGTATCGACATTCTGAGCGACCTATTGTCTGGGCATCACCAAGAGACTGTCAAGACTCGCATAGCCCAGGTGGCTGAGACCGTGCTGGAACTGGCATCCTGTGACAACACCTCCAAGGCAATTGTGAAGAAGCAAACAGCGCATCTTGTCACCAAGACGCTAGGACGACTGACGGACGCCAAGAGCACTGGCTACGCACCACCCCAAGAAACCGTATTAGTGCTTGCCGGTGGGCTGATGAGGAATGAGGGATATCAGCGTGCTTTGACAGAGCAGTTGTACCAGCGAGGGCTACACTTTGAGGGAGTCCGCGTGGTGGACGACGTTACTGCGGCTGGGGCCACGTTCTTGTTGAAGAGGAAAGATTGAAGAGGTGGATAAGTTGACAGCATGTGACTTCCAAAGTTGGAAGAAAACAGGCAAATATAACGAGAAGTACATAGAAGAGCATTGAGTGTTGGTAAATATAGCCAGTCCAGCCATGAGTATCGCTAAATTCGATTCCCCTGTAGCTTACCCAAGTCACGCCGCTAATCATGACAGTCTCGGCAAAACGTCGCCAGGAAGGGCCTTGAGGCCGAGTAACATGAGTTGGAGGGGCGAATCCGCCATTCTCTTCGGTCTTCATTTTACTGCCGTGGAGATGTCGCCCGCCTGGTCGTGGGTTGCAAAACCCTTTCGATTACAGGGTTTATGTTGGGCCAAACATGGTTCCCAATCTGGAAAGTCTGAAAGTAGCGCGCCAGATTGACCTATCGCAACCCCTGTAAGCTTTAAGACCGTCCGAAGACTGATCCGAAGATGTCCTCCATCAGGCGACAGGCCAATACATGTTTTCGGTTGAGAAGGGTTCTGATGACTCTTACAGTCTTACCGAACGACCGTGTGTCTGATCGTAACAACTTGTGTCTCTGACGAGTAGGCCATCCATTTTTGCCCTTTGCTGGTAGACATGACCCAGGGGCCGAATGTGAGGCTCTTAGATTTTAATTTATAAAGTCATTGTTGAGTGTTTGAGCAATTTGTCAAAGTTTTTGACTACTATTTGATATTCTAATGAAAATCCAAAGGCTGCACGGCATCTATGGACGCAATAATAGGCCTATTGTACATGGCAACGAGAGAAAACAAGTGATATCCGCCAAATTGACCCCAGGGCACGAAGGAAAGGAAATTGGATCAGGCATGAAACAAAAAGCAGGACTTTAAGCCATCAGAGCGACCAGGAACGCGGCAATAATCGTCGAGAACTTCACAGATGCCCTTTCAGCGGCACCGGTGAAGACGGGACTGACAGCGCTGCTGGTGCTTCCCTGGAACGCACTACCCGAGGCAGTCGAGGCAGTCGAGGCGCCGGTAGCTACAGCAATGGCGGACTTGGTTTGTGAGGCCTTGTAAGTGGGCATGGAACTGGCCCCGGGGGCGAGGATAATAGTCGGCAGAGGCCGATCCGTGGAGACCGCAGTCTCTGGCGCACCGCTAGATGCAGCATCAGCTCCAGTCGGCAGGCTGGATGTCTGACTGCTAACAACCTGCGATGCAGAAGCGGCAGCAGGGGTGGAGACGGCCGTTGTCTCGGCGGCAGGCTGGGTTTGAACTTCCTTGACAGAGTTTGTAGCAGACGAGGCCGCAGATTGAACAGATTCTACAGTCGCAGGAACATTTGCGACGTGGGAGCTCTGAACAGACGAAACAGCGAGAGCCTTGCTCTCAGCAGCAGCAGCAGCAGCAGCCGCCGCGGAAGATGAGGAGGCCTCCGCGACTGGGCAAAGAGTGGTGGTGGAAGTCACGAACTTGGTGACGTATCGCGTAGTGGAGCTCTTCGTAGTCTGTTCAGTGGTGGAGGAGCCATCACCACCCAGCTCGCCAACAGTGCCAGCAGTGACGGCAGCAGCACTGGTTTCGGTAGAGGCAGAAGCGGATCCTCGGCTAGCAGGAGTCTCGACGACGGCGGCGGAAGTCTGGGCGGTGGTTTCAGGGGTAGCCTTGGTAGCAGAAGCCGCGGTCACAGCCTGGGCGGCAGCGGTGTGGGTGGTGGTCGAAGAATGCGCGGCAGAGGCAACCGTCTCGGCAGCCACACCAGCCTGGTAGATCTTGACGGAGTTGATCTCCCAGTAGGTCTGCTCGAATGCGGTAGGATTCTTGGCGACGTAGTTGATGCAGCTCTGGGAAGAATCAGAGCCGGACATAGGGCATCCAGACTGGCCGTAAACGCCACCGGCCCAGTCACCACAGAAGGTAACATCGAAGATGAACGATTGAGCCTTGAAGCTGTTGGCGACATCACAGCCGTCCTCGACGAGGGCCATGGGAGTGCCGAACTGGGAAACGTCGGGCGCACCCTTGGTGATTGAAGTCGGGATAGAAGCGCGGGGGAAGAACCAGATCTTGACGAACTGCTTGGTCCACTGCATAGCGTAAACACCGCCACCCTGCTTGTTGAACGAAGTACCGTAGCTGCCCTGCTGGCCCTCGATAACACAGCCGACAGTGCCCAGGTCCTCACCACAACCGGTGGCATTCACAGATCCGGTCATACCTGTGTCCGTGATGCTGCAAGTACCAGCGGTGTGCATAACAATCTCGTTGTGGTCCTGCAGATTGACACCCTCGATGATATCGATTTCACCGTCCGCAGGCCAGTTCTTGCCCACGGACCAGAAGGCAGGCCAGCTACCACAGATACTCCCCGGCATGTGCGCAATGTCAGCAATCACCAAGGATTGATCGTAATACTTCTTGCTGCCGATGCGCACAGAGTCACGACCCTTGCCAGTTGTGGATAGAGTTGTCTTGTGGTCGACACCGATATAAACACTGCCGCCATCGTTGACCTTCACAAGGCCTGCACTCTCTGCGCTGCTTTTGTCGAGATATGTGACGAAGCCATTGGTGGGATCGGACCCAGTGTGGAAGTTGAAGTAATCCAAGAAACTCGCGCCGTGCCAATTCTCAACCAGTTGATAATTTTCAGAAGCCGCCGCGACTGGCGCGGCGAGCAAAGCGAGGAACAGCGTACCAGCGCTGAGGGAAAGCGGCGAGGAAAACATGGTTCCCGTCGAAGGTATGAAAAATTGTTAAAAAAAAAAGTGAAAGGGTACACGAATGCTCAGGCCAGATGCTTGTTCGATAAACACACTATCGAGTGGCACAACAGCAAGTGAGCAGAAAGAGTGAAAGGTAGCGAGGAAAGGGATATGAAGATAAAAAGAACGAAAGATCTAATCAAAAAAAAAGATGATGAAAGAAAGGCAGACAATCCCAGATCGTCAACGAAAAGAATGAAGAAAGGAATGTGCGATGAGCGCGTGGAGGAGGAGGAGATGGAGGGAAGCGCGAGGCAGCACCATCCCAAGTATTTAGAGTGTTCGAGTGTTTGGAATCATTTCTTTCATACTCCTCACTTGTCTGCCTCCTGGAGGCAGATACTCCACTCGCAAGCTCTCTTTTCAGGCACTCGCCTTCGCTCCACCACTCACCAGCCAGAACGACTCTGGATGCCACCACCCCCTGGACGATGGCTTTGTATGTGACGGCGGAGTTCCTTGTCCAGAGACTCCAACTTCGCCACGGATGGTCCAACGGGCATCATCCAGCGGTCTCGGCCAGGGGAAGTGAATCCACCGACGTGCGCGATCGACCATTCTTCACTGTGGGTGGATCCTGGTGATTCACCAAGATAATGGAGGGACGCGTGGTGACTGGCTCCGGACAAGGCGGCTAAGAGGTGGCCTGGGGTCAACTTGAAACACCATTCGCTCGGCACGGATACACTCCAAACAACCGGTGAAACAGAAGACCCCTGCCTGGTCCGGCCATCTTGCCATGGGCGTTAAAAGGGGAAGTGGTGTCCGACATGGTGGTCGCGTTTTTGAGAGATGTCTCTGAATCATTCTTTTAGTGGATATACAGGATTCTTGTTGTCTTGTGAAAGACATGACCTCATCTCACATTCCTCATCCTCGCGGTCCATGTTTATGGTTGCGTAGTGCGACCGAGCCGTTGATCCGGAGATGGCGGGCGATCGCTCGGGAGGAGGTCCGAGTCAAAAGTGTGATTGCATGAATCAGAACAAAGATAAGCAGGGAGGAATGAGGCCAAGCAACAGAGGCTAAATGGGACTGGTGAAACCGTGAAAGGGGAATCGATGATGATGATTGGAGGGAGGAGAAAGAAAAGGGGAAACCAAAGTGAAGCGAATCAGCTGAAGGTGGAGGAGACTCGAGAGGCTTGGCATTGAACCCCCACTAACAAAGAGAACAACAGTAGTACACAACTCTCGAGGGTATGTATACCTGGGTCCTGGGTCCTGGGTGAATTGAATGGCTCATGATCACTTTATTGTCTCATCCTTCACACCGTTTTGGCTAGTTCTGAGAGCTAGATATGCGCCCGCGACTACACTATGATGACGCCGCCTGGGAGCAGAGCGAGGAGATCGCTGATGCTTGGGTACATCAGCTTCTTGACCTGAGGTCCTTGGACCAGTTGGCAATTTTCTTGTCGGGGCACCATTGTCCTGATGATCCGGCCTTTTTCGATGTTCTAGCCAAAGGGGCCTTTAACATCCTCTTCAAGATGACATACAAGAACACGAGCGCTGCTGTTATACGTTTCCCACAGCCGGGGGCTATCATGTTCCCCGAAGAGAAACTCCGTAATGAGGTCGCTATAATGCGATATATTCAAGATAAAACTTCAATTCCAGTACCATTCATCTACCATTGGGGAACCAAAGACCAGAGTCCATTGAAACTGGGTCCCTTGATCATCATGGATTGCATCGAGCATGCTAGCGATATGTACGATCTTCTTAACACGCCAGGATGTCCTAACGATCAACGTGGAATTCTGGACCCCAATATCAACGAGGCAAAGCTACATACTCTCTATGGAGAGGCAGCAGATGTACTTCTCCAACTTTCTCAGTTATCTCTACCCCAGATCAGATCGCTAGGCGAGATTGACGATTTCACTTGGAGGGTGGCATCTCGACCTCTATCCGGGCCTATAAACGATCTTATTCGACTAGGATCCCTACCACAGTCGAAATTACCAAGACAAACATTCCACACAACGTCGTCTTACTTTGAATCGTTGGCAGAACTACATATTACACATCTCATTCATCAGCTAATATAAAGAAGATTATACCACTAGCGAAACGATGCAATCCTTTCAGCCGAAGACTGTCGCCGCAAGTTCGTTGCCAGGTATCTCTTCCGCAAACTCGCCCGAGAGAGGAAGATGTCGAAGACATGGGCATCGTTTGATAATGGGCCATTCAAGATCTGGTGTGACGACCTCCGGCCGACAAGCTTTCTCATGGATGAGAACTTAAAACTCGCGGGCGTTTTTGATTGGGAATTCACCTATGCAGCCCCGGTTGAGTTCTCCTATGCACCGCCTTGGTTGCTTCTGATCGAAATGCCCGAGTACTGGCCTCCAGGCTTGGATGATTAGTGTATGCAGTATGAGCGGCGACTTCAGACCTTCCTCGAAGCACTGATTCGTCGCGAAGACGATGAGATCAAGAATGGTAGACTGTTGAGGGATCAGCGACTTTCTGGTCCGATGGAAGCAAGCTGGAGAAGTGGAGATTTCTAGGTCGTGTACGAGGCAATGAACAACTTCGCCTTTGACTCGATATACTGGAAAAAGATTGATCAGTGATGCTTCGGATCAGCGACTTGTGCCTTGGAAGATGTCTGGCAGCAAAGATTGGATCTCTTAGAGGCGGAAGAACGAGATGAAATAGAGAAATACGTTTCTCGCAAAGTCGAAGAGATGAAAGTAGAGTCTTGGCTTGGGATCCCGACGAGTACACTTTGGAGTTTGCGAAGACCAGACTCGGAAGCCAGACCACGGAGACTGACGACGAGTGACACCCCCAAGACACCATCCCGCAACCCAATCATATTTTTAGCGCTCGAAATGTGTATTGAAGGCATTCCGTTATTTCTTTCGGTGTGGCGCTCCGGCTTTTGGTTTGATCGTACATCATGGTATCGTAAGATAGAGATAAACGTATTGCTCCCAAGTGGCGAGATATTTCAGCGGGATGGAGATTGATTTATTTTACTAACATTGAGTGGCCCAAGAGCCTTGCAGAGTTACCAAGTCCTCGCAAATAGTCCAATTATGTATGATCGAGTGAAGCGAATGCCCGGAGTTCAAATGGTTATTTTGGACAATATCAGGGGAATGGCAGAGTTCTAAATTTGTGCATGTACCGCGCCACATAATCAAGAGCTTAGAGCTCAGCAGAGCCAATCAGTTAAAACGAACTGCCGTGATTGATGTCAGACTTGCCTTCGGTGGCTAGTAGGTAAGACGGGGGCCCTCGAGTATAAATACTCTGACCCCGGCGCAGCATCCCGCGCGACTGTTTTCCGGCAGCTCATTATCGCATCACATCGGATCCTTTTCTCAAGCGTCGCAACTTCAGTCTTGTGAGATTTCCGAGCGTTCGGATTTTTGAGCCGCAAGGTATCATCGTCATGAAGACACCTCTTGTGACGGAAGTGGAGATTGTCTACGACCGTGAGAGCGAGTCGCCCCTTCCGACAAGTGTCATTGATTTGACCTTCACCAAGGAAGAGAGGAGGACTCGTAGTGCGCCGGAGGCTCTTATGCTAGGGGATGGTCTCGATCTTGAGGATCCCATGGTCTCGCACTCTGCTGATACTGGGGGTGAGCTTGGTAGGTTCGCCAGTGTATTATCAATGTGATCGGTTTTCCTGAACTCGTGCTAATTATTCTTTTGGACAGCCCAGGATGAGAAAGCAGCAATGGACCCTTCTAATATTTTGAATGGGGCAGATCGACTACGCCATCACAGGCCTTTTAATTCGGAAAAATGCGAGCATGAGCAAGGCCAGTTGCGCCATATTCAGGTGCAACCTTATAGGAACCTCAAACTATAATTTCGCGATAGGAATAGTTTAATCTACTCTAGCCTGCGATGACTAGCTACGAGTGAATGCATGGAGATTTGGTGTATCGAGCATTATGTCGAGTCTCTCTGCATTGTGGAGTGTATGTAGCACATCGAGCATACTAGGAAAATTTGGGGGAAATCAGAATCAAAATAAAAGCGGCTCGTTCTTTTCTTATACAAGTAAGCCAAGTGTCCCTGTACTCTTCAAGGTCGCGACAATCAATATGGTAAACCTTCTATATTCCGTAGCCGATTTACATGCTCTAATCCATCTGCGGAAGGTCCTCTGTGTCCGGCCATTTACGAAATAGATCCTGCAAGTAATCCTTCGGCGCTGCCATCAACCCCACAACCGTTTGGTAAGGAGGGTCAGGGAGATCGGGATGAGCTCGAGTGGGCACAAACCACTTGGTGCGGCCAAATGACTTGGCGAGGCGTTTACTCTCTTCAGCCGTGATTGCGTTTTCCAACTTGACAAGGTCCTTGGTTTCTTCGGCTTGGGCGTGGGAGGCCAGATCATCCATGAGAATTGTGAGCGTAGGGACAAATCGAGGGTCGGAGGCTTTGAGATCTTGGAAGACTTGAAGTTTTTCTTTGATCTAATCGGAGGACGGTTAGTTTTAAGCTTTGACTTTACGCCCGATGGGGTGGGATTGCAGGGTTCTCCCCGCTATGATATGATAACCGCGAAGATGCATAGTCTGTTATATGTGCAACTGAACACAGGTCCAACTTACTATCTGATTCTGCCTCCGATCCTGGGTAGCCTCCCCAGGTCCTAAGTATCGGTCAAGTGCGGGGAAGAGGACCAGTTCCTCGCCGACGATATGCCTCGCTAGACCCCAAGTCAACTGGTTCTGGAAACGAGTCTGCTCGTCCGGGTCATCATTATTGACCAGACGATCATAGTAGGCCTGTAACTCGCGATGATCGGCGCTAATCACATCGGTAATGCGATTCATTTTCAGCCTGAATTTTAGCCAGAGTTGAGTTGATTATCTGATTAGGTGTTGGTGTAGTTATAGGTATATTTCCCTTGTCGCTTAGCATTTTTATCCTTCTTTTTTGTCCCTACACACATCAAGCCCCTCCCACCTACCCTTCAGTGGCTTGATGGCAAGACTGAAGTGACTATGACGTGCAGATATATATATATATATGTTGTGGTTTCCACTTTGCGCATAAATTCTCCGAGGAATCGAGATCCGGTGCAACATTCTTAAGATCACCTGGTAGAGTCTGATGATCCACGTCGGCCCAGCCCGGCTGCCTGTCAGGTCCGGGCCCTAAGGTTGAAATGAAATACTTACCTTGACCACGTACGCACAACCTACTAGACGGGTCAACGATTGAAAAGTGGACTCATGGACAACGAGCGCTGTCTAGCGCGCGATTTAAGGATTGGTCGCTGTTCGTGTTTTGTGGGGGTCTGAGAGCCTGGTGGATGTTGTTGGCGTGTGGACTGGACCTTTTGGGCAACCCCAAAAGCAACGTTGTTTGGCTTTGTGCCTTTGGGGGTCAAGTCGATTCAGAAATGCCCTTCTGCTCATTCTAACCCCCTTCTCTCTCTTTCTTCTGGTTGTTCTCCCACCATCCCGTCCCTCATAGTCCCAAGCCCAGCGACCGTCGCGGCATCACCACTATATCCTACCTATACCATGACCAGCCCAGCTCCAGGGTACGTGACCTGGATATCATCGCTAATATAGCTCTCCCAAGCACTAACCCGAGAACCCCTCGCGTGCCCTAACAGGAATTCCACACGACCCCAGGATGACTCGCTCGGTTACCAGTCACCAACACATACTCAGAACAAAGCTGTTGCCCAACCCCGACCCCAACCCACAAGGGACGGAGCTACAAGGGGCCCAAGAGTCAGGACAACCGTCACGGCCCAGCCGCCCGCGATCTCGCGGGGAATCTGTGCCCGCATCGCTCAGTGGTTGTGGTCTCCTGGCGGGTGGGGCCCTTCATGCGAATCCACCGGACTTGGATCTGCTCAGTCTGTAGGCTCTGGCACAAGTTCCCATCAATCAGCATCAGCATCAGCATCAGCATCAGCATCAGCATCAGCATCAGCATCGCGCCCGCAGCTACACATCCAGCCCACCGTGAGCGCCTCGCTGGACTGCAAGGCGTGTCGTGAGTGGGATGTGGTATGCGACCATGCCAGGCCGCAGTGTGAACACTGCTATGAACAGCAGATCCTGTGCTTTTATGTTAGTCCCAGCCAGAATCCCAAGCGCAAGGCGAGGAGGCGGACGGAAAACATAGCCGGGGCTGGGCAAGTGGTGGGCATCTCAGAGGGGCGTGCGCATTCGATCTCGGATGTGCAGGCAACCAGGAAAGGTTGAATTATATTCGAGGTGCCTGGTGGAGTGGTCATATGAAAAGCAGACCAGACCTGTTAGTCTGAACAATAATAATACCCAAGAGGAAGTCTGGATACTATTCTCTATTCTCTACCTCGGTGGCATTATGAGATGCACTTCACATGGAATGAGCCCAAGGACTGTTATCCGTGGAGTATATGCGTGAGGAGAACATGAGTGCATAATTACTGTCCGGTGATGAAAACATGGACCGGACCGGTCGTTTCTTTTTTTTTTTTTTTTTTTAAGAAGGTTTTTCTTTGGCTGATCACTTCGATTGATATAGATAATCGATAATCCACGATGTACTCCGTACTGCAGTGTGAAAGGACTCGGAGCAGAGTCGTCCTGTCCTCGGTCGGACGAGCCAACTGCGGCGGTTGCCAGAAAAGGCTTCTCACAGCGGAGTCGATAACCCTTTTCTTTCAATTTTTTGAACCGGCAGAAATTTGATTCGGGGCATTCCCATTTCCATGCATTGTCCATATCTACTTATATGGCCTGAGGGAAGCGGTGAAATGACCGGATTGAAAAAAAAAAACTGTCCAGCCACTCCTTTATGTAGTAGTCCGCCGCGGCTTCTCAATCTCCGCCCACACCGCCGGACAGACTCCTCCGCACTGTTGCTTGAATGTCGGCAAAGACTCGAATTGATCGTCTTCCCTATTGAGAAACATCGGACAGCCGAGTCCTGTCGCCTCCGCAAACTTGATAGTCGGAGCACCGTGACCCGAGACCGCTCCACTGCCCTGTATATAGCAACCAGATGCCCTGGAGAAAAAGATAGCATCAGTAACAATATCATCTCTATCAAATTCAGTTACATGCGCACATTGTACTTGGTTCAATCCATTGAAATTTAGCGCCTTATTGCGTTAAGCCTATATCCTTTCGATACCCGATCTAACGAGCTCTACGACATACACTCATAATAAATTCAAACAAGGTAAGTAATCTCTTCAGATTATTATCTCTTTCACTATTCATTTTACAATACATTCTAACATTCACCCAGATGGACTCCGAATACAGCCGTCTGGCAGACACAATCCGCCAACAAGCCAGCCAGCGCTCAAAGCCACGCTATCTTGTCGCCATCGCTGGCGTTCCAGGCTCTGGCAAAACCACCACAGCTCAAGCGGTCGTCCAACAACTAAACAAAGACTCGAATATACAAGCAGCCCTCCTCTCAATGGACGGTTTCCACCTACCACGGTCTGCACTAGACCAACTCCCCAACGCTCAAGAAGCCTATATCCGACGCGGTGCACCCTGGACCTTCGACGTGACCCGCTTCGTCAAATTCATGCATGACCTCCGAATCTGGTCCGATAAGACGCCGCTAGCAGCGCCATCATCCCAAGTCATCCAAGCCCCCGGATTTGATCACGAGGCTAAAGACCCCGTCGAAGATAAGATAGTTATCACGCCTGATACGAATGTCATTATCGTCGAGGGCAACTATCTCCTTCTTGACGAGCCTGGGTGGCGTGATCTTGCAGATTTAGTAGATTATCGTGTCTTTGTGGACACGGATTTACAGGAGGCAAGAGATAGGACGGCGAAAAGGCATGTCTTGGCTGGCATTGAGAAGACGTTGGAAGATGGGTATCGGCGGGTTGATAGTAATGATTATCTGAATGGGGTGTCGATCCGGGAGAAATTGATAGGGCCAGATTTGGTGGTGAAGAGTGTGAGTGTGAATGTCAATGGAGCGGGTTGATGCATTGGTCATGGATATAAGTTATATAGATTTATGATGAACGTTTTCATTCTTTGATTTCTTGTTTGTGGAACACATCTACGTTTGTTAGATCATTTACTGGAGACCTTGAGATGATTAGGTTGATAAAGACTCACCCGGAATCTCTGGCATCCACCTCGCTCGAGCCTTGCAGAAGAACTCTCCCTTAGGTGGCAACACCTCGGGGTCATCGAGAGATCCCACACAAATATAGCGGAAGTGATCCTTCGCATTCTCCTATTTTCATTTTGAGCAACTGGAATCTCATTCTTGGATTACAGAAATAACTCACCCCAAACTCAAGAATAAAACTTCCACAGGTATCACAGAAATGTCGATAAATTTTGACCCCAGATCCATTGTCCCCTGCGTGTTCCTTTGGCTGTCCCTTGGTCAGACGGTACGCATCCTTAGCAACCTTGGCTGTAAGGCCATAGTTCGTTCCAAATGCCTTCTAATCAGTGACCAGGCGGGATTAGCATATATACTAGCATCACTGCTCTTTCTGGGCGTACTTTGCAGTTTCGGCAGTGACAAAGGGTTGTCCGGGCATCCTCTGCCGACTCCAGCCTCAACTCGTACTCGATTTTGCGGCAAAAGCAGGATCCTGTGAAGACTGGCATGGTTATGTTGAATTCAACCTCTGAGTTTAAATCGATGTCCTTTCTACGGCGGGTGGAAGGTATATAGATCTTGAATGAATGATATATGACGTCATTTGCACTTCGTGGCTCTGGGGAAAGGCAAAAAAGGCCTGATATTATCGATCTCGGTCAAGAGAAAACAGGATCAAGGATAAATGGAGCTGATAATCCAAGCAGTCGCTGGTTGTTGTATTCCAATAAACCACCACCAAGATTATGTCTTAATTCAGCATACTTCAATGAGGCAGTCCGGATTTTTCTGTAGCGTAAAATAAAGGTGATAGGTACCACTAGGAAAGAAAATTTAATCACGCGCAATATCAAGAATGAACAAGAGCTATTATGCCAAATTTCATCCAAATCTGTTACCTAATAAGATGGGAGGCCAAAGATGATGTTATTGTTAGCTAGCTACTACGTAAGATAACTAACTTAGTTAACTAACTACTCTGTGGATCCTTATTTGCCAGCCATAGAACGAATAGATTTGCCGCTACCCCGCGGTGATGCGATTATGACACGAGGCGAGCGCCAACTCTCTAAACTCTCCTTTCTACCAACACTCAACTCATACTCTAGCTTACCAAGTTTCAGACCAGAGTCATGTCGGGCCCGCAGGCAGAGTCTCACACAGAACTGCAGCAAAGATCAGTTGTCTCTTCGTTCATCTTCTCCATTGCGAACGAAAGTCTCCAGGTTGCCCTGTTTAAGCGCAGCGATAAGGTTGCGACTTATCAGTATGTATTTTCATTGGGACTCGTTCCTAATAGTCAAATCTCAAAGAGGAGACTGACTTGACAAAGACATCGTCTCGCCCCCATCTCGGGAAGTATAGAAAACCAGGAATCGCCTCTCACGGCCGCCTGGCGCGAGATCAACGAAGAAACCAGCTTGACACCACAAGATATCAAACTTTGGCGCCAAGGCAAACCATACAGCTTCAACGACCCATCAATAGGACGCCAATGGACAATCCATCCCTTCGCATTCCGACTCAAAGGTCGCGAAGAGGGTGGTAAAGGCGAAGCAGCCATTAAGATTGATTGGGAACATGATGAATGGGAATGGTATGATCCAAAGCAAGTGGTGGATGATGAACATTTCGGGGGCGTACCTCGTCTAGCAGAGAGTTTGCGGCGGGTCTACTTCGAGTTGGTCATGAACCAGAAAGCGAGCAGCGCACTACAATCGGGTCTTGAGCAACTCAAAACGGATCACTCGAGCGGTTCACATGAATTAACAACCCTCGCCCTCAAGGCTTTTCGGGATGTTCTCGTGCCTCTACAAGACGACACAAATTGGTGGGAGACTACACGCATGGCTGCATGGCATCTTTGGAAAAACGGGCGAGAGAGCATGGGATCGGCAACTCTCAACGCGTTCCTCGGGGTTCTAGCCGATATCGACAATATCAAGACACGGGGGCCCGAAAATCAATGGGATCGCATTCTCACTGCGGTTGATCACCACTTGGAACGTCGCCGCGAGACGGCTTCACATATCAAGGAAGCATTTAATGCTTACTTACATTCAGATTTCCTACCAACTATCCAGTCACAGGGAAAGAACAAGATCACTCTTCTCACTCTGTCGGCCAGTTCAACTATCCGAGACAGTATCTTGGATGCCTTCATATCACTACCCGTGTCCCATTTGGATCTACGAATCCTCGAGTCAAGGCCTCTTTTTGAAGGGGCAAGCATGGCATCTTCGTTGCTAGTGGAATTCGAATCCAAGATTCCTCCGTCATCAGGCCAGCATCTACATATAAGCGTTTATACCGACGCTTCAGCTGCGCTTGCTGCCGAAGATGTGGACTTTGTTCTACTAGGGGCGGATCGCATTTCCAGTTCAGGGTCTGTCAGCAACAAGACTGGATCGCTTCCAGCTGTTCTTTGTACCAAACACATAAGCCCAGAGGCAAAGGTCCTTGTCTTCAGTGGGTTGGAGAAAGTGGCAGAACCTGGTGCTGGAAATGACCACCGACCAGAGGAAAATGATCCTATGGAGGTCATCAGTCCCTGGGTGGACACGGGGGTCAAAGGTGTGGGGAAATTGGAGGAAAGAGTTCGAGGCACAAAGAAAGAGACTTCCAATTGCGTGGTGAAAGTGAAGAATATCTACTTCGAATGGGTTGATGCTAGCATGATCGATGCGTTCATCACGGAAGAAGGAGCGATGGGGGCGACTGATATTTACCACAAGGCGCTGGAAGTACAACAGAAAGCAGAGAAATACTTCGGCTCTTGATAGTGAGAAGAAGACAGCCTTCGCAGACCGCGACTTCCATTTTCGCGCATGTTGTCATAAACAGTAAAACGCACACACGACCGACATCATCCACCCCGTGCGAGTCACTTTCTTTCTTGTCTTCACTTCCTCTTCTCTCATCTTCTCATATTCACTCTCACCAAACAACAAATTATCCCATTCAGTCTACCCCGATGGCAACCCACTCCTTCGATCCCGGAGCCCATCGGTTCATGTCCCCAGCAACCGGTCTGGTACTCGAGTACTTTGTCCACTGTCCTGCTGGAGTCAACAGCGACAATGTTCGTCGCAAGTTCATCATGGCCCAGTGTCCTGGATGGGGTCTAGGATCTGGCTATCTCCAACACGGACTTTCCGACCTCTGGGCACCCTCACCCACAAGTGACAACGATACCGAACACACTGTTTACACAGTCGTCTTTCTGCATCCCCGAGGCACAGGCGGCTCATCCCAACCCGTCGGGACCGGCAATATGACCACTATGCCAGACATGGCATCAGACATTGAGGAACTTCGCAAACACCTCGAAGTGGAACAGCTCCCCATCCTACTTGGCCACTCCAACGGCGGTGCCATCGCCCTCGGCTACGCGGAGTTGTTCCCAGACCGAGTGCAAAAACTGATTCTCATCGACCACCAAATCATCGGCTTGCAAGACCGCAAGACCGAGAAACTGGTAGCGACAAAGGACAACCCTGCGTACCGCGGTGCTTGGGATAAACTCGTGAATCGACGCGCCGATACGGACGACGAACTCACCGACTCGGTAAACTCAATCTGGCCTCTGTATTTCTATGATCCGGCCAAGTACACGGACGAACTGCTGCACGCGATCGGGGACGAGACATTGTCTGTGTGGCCGTACCGCTGGCAAGCCCATTGTGACCGACACCTCCTGAACCTGACGCAGATGGCCGATGGGCTGAAGTATGTACGGGCCAAGACACTGGTTATCTTCGGACAGGATGACATGATCATTGGGCTGAAGATTGCCGTGCAGACGATGGATATACCCGGTGCAGAACTGATCACCTACAAGGAATGTGGACATTTTCCGTGGATTGAGCAGAAGGAACAGTTCATGAGGGATATCCGGCGATTCGTCGAAGGTCGCCAGAGCTGAGAGGAGAGGAGAGGCGGTTTCATACCATTCAAGCAGAACAAAGAACGGATGCGTATGTACCTGATAGTTGGCATCAAAATTGTTACTGTGCATTGAATAATCAGATTCATCATGTCCGTACAAAAAGAGAAGAGTAAATGACACGCCAAAGTAGGGCCGACAGCCTAACATCCACAGACCCTGTAACCTCCAACAAAACAACAACAAAAGAAACCCAAACACCGAGGCAGACAGAGGACAGGATCATTAAAGACCTCTGCCTCCAGGAAAGATTGAAACTCGCAGACAGGTATATGCAAAGAACGAAAGAAGAGGTATCATGATATTCAAGAGTCGCGGACACGCGCCTGGCGCTTGGCGGTACCGATGTGGGTGTTGTGCACCTTCGTGGCGAACTTCAAGCTCGTCAAGGTCTCGGAAAGGTGCGCCTTCAATGGGCTGACCATCACGAACATGAGCGTCTTGGAGTTACCACCAAGGGAGAATTGGAGGAGGTAAGTCAGCTAGAGACAAGTTAGCGTTCACAAGTATTGGAATGACAAATTGTCAGATTAAGGTGAAACAAACCTTGCTGTTGCGGTACGGGATGTGTCCACCGTCTTTGCCCTGGCCAAGGGCAGCAATCACATCACCGAGTGAGCTGAGACTACGGTTGATATTCTGAGTTTCCTTGAGGCGCTCTCCCGTTGCTCCGCTGTGGCTCAGGCGTTCGCTTCCAGCCAAGTCGACCAGGTTGAGAGTGCCTTCACTGCGCTCCCCAGTGATGTGGTTCTCACCAATCAGCTTCAGGATAAACACGGAGTGAGATCGAGAGGAGCGTTCGTTAGCCTTGGTAGCAGCGACCGAGCGGTTTGCAGCCGCGCTCTTGAGAATCGACTCGACCATCTCAGGTGAATCCAGTCGGACAGTATTGATATCAGTGATAATGGTCTTGCCTCGCTGCATGTCATGGCGAATTTCATGCTTCTTCTTGTCAAGTTCATCAGGGTTTCCAAGCAGGTCGTTCAGGTTCTCGTTGTAGACCTCGACAAAGTTACCCTCCATCGTGTATCGCCAGCCCTTCTCCTCGAGACTTTGAGCTGTCTCGTAGATTTGGTGCACAGCAAGAGGAATCATACCATCCTGTGAGGACATGGTGTGGGTCTTGCCACTACCCGTCTGGCCGTAACAGAAGATGCAGACGTTGTAACCATCCAATGCACTCTGGACCAATTGGCTGATCTCATCAAAGACCTCGTTGTTTTGCGTTGATGGACCAAACACCCGATCAAAGGCGAAATTGTTGTTCTTGCGAGAGACTGTTCCCAGGCTGCTCTTTTCCTCGGGGCCCAAGATGTTTATCTCCTTGGCGTCTTCCAACTCGTCGGGGTATTGCATCAGAGCAATGGCAGAGGATGGTTCACTGTTGAGGGGTGGTCGGACACGGCAGAAGACACGAATGTTGCCTTTGAGCTCCTGCACTTGATTATGGAGTTTTCGTCGCAGCGTTTCTTCCCTACGCAACTTTTCCTTGGTAGCTTCGGTCTCAGCGAGCGCGTCCATCATTCTCTGATTGCATTGCTCGAAGGCTTGGGATTGCTCTTCTCGCCCACCCTCCAAAAATTCGATACGGGCCTTCAAGGCGCGGATGGTCGACTCCAAGGTAACACTGTTGGTGCTGACGGTGTCCAGGTTATGTCGAAGGTCGTAAGTCATCTTTCGTTCGCGTTCCAATTCGGCCTTCATGGCCTGGATCTGAGCCAGCGCATTGTTGATTTCACGGGTCTTGTTACCCAACTCAATCTCAGATTTTTGAACGTCCATTGCCGATTGCGATGTCAGTTGGCCTAATTCTCGGATTCGCGCCGCTTTTTCATCCGCGAGTTCATTTTCGAATTTCCGTTTCAGGCTGCGAATTTCATCCTGGTGACGAGTACTCAACGCTTCGACGTCTTTCTTGCCCTCTTGTCTGATCGATTCCATTTCTATTCGTTGGCGTCGGTCCAGATCGTCCATGGCGATTTCCTGATCTCGCAGGGCCTCTTTCAGTGCGTCCTCTGCTGCACTTAGTTGTTGGTTCAGTGATTCCATTTCGACCCGCAGCTTCATGTTAGTCTCGTTGAGCCCGTCACGGGAAGCCTCAAGCTCGTGGACTAAAGCTTTTGATTAGAAAGAAAACGACTTTGGCAATATCAGGTCCACTCACTTCTAGCTTTGTACACCTCCACCGCCTCTTTCAGGCCCTGGCTTTCCTGCCCAGACTGGTTGACGCGCGAGAAGACACGGGCCATGATTTCCTCCATTGTCTTCTCCTTCATCTCTTGGTCCCATTCGGAATCTAGTGGACGGTTAAAATTGGTTACTGTGGATTCCTTGGAAAGAAATGATGGAGTGGGAGCCCTTTTGGACTTTCTGTGGGGGGACAAGGAGGACGGTCGGGTGGGCTTGGATGGGGTAAGAAGGGGGACTTTGGACCGCTGGCCCGGTCTCGCTGGTGTAGAATCCTTGGGACCAGCATCGCTTGGATTCCTTTGGGTGGGTAGGGCATAATAAATGGGTGGGGGGTATTCTTGCGCATGCACCTCTGGGACCTCGAGCCCCGACGGTTTAATCTTCAGGCCAGAGGTTGACACTGAACGAGACCCGTCGGGGCGGGAGGTATGCAGTGGCAAATCCAGAGGTCCATTGGGGCAGGAAATACTGCGAGTAGAGGAGAAGATAGATGGTGGCATACCCTTGCGTTTTCCAAGTACACTTCCTGCATTGTCATCGGGGTGGAGATCTAACGAAGTAGCGGGGCGCGACATCGACATCGAGGAACCGTTGAGTTTGCGAGTACCGAGAGATGTCTGTGGGCGGGACATAGCGGACGCAGGGCGCGCACCGTACCCCATGGTGTTCGAGAAGGTACCGTTATTCGGTCGGGTGGTGGTCGAACCGGTTCGCGACGTCGTGGAGGATGCGTAGGAGTTGCCGCGAGTGCGCGCCTGGGGTGCGCCGACCATTGAGCGGGTCAGAGGCGCCTGTCGTTTCGTTTCGGCAACGCTGGTTTGCTTGGTTCGGGTCGCTATAAAGCAGTGTCAGCGTATCGCGCATCCTTAACTTCGAAAAGCGCAGAAAGGGCTTTGTACGGGAAACGGCTTTGTTCGCAATGGTTCCTGGCGGCAGGATACCAGACATGCCAGACCGAGCATTTGTTGTCGCGGGATTCATCTCCCGAAGGCCAGCTTGGGGGATGCGTGACCGAGTCGACGCTCGAGGCTGGATCTCCAACGGGAGTCAGTAAACAGAGTTGCGACGAGATCTGGGCGGGGTTGTTTACCATGTTCTCGTCGTCCATCGTGTGGGTAGTAGCTCGCCAGGTCACCGGGGAGTATAATATCCGGGCGAGAAGGGAGAACTCTCGTCCAGCCACGGTCTCTGCTGTTCAATTGACGATATGGCGATCCAAGGTGAAGGTGTCAAAGGTGAGCATGCCAGCGGAGAGTATGGAAGCTCCGGTTTCTGGAGAGACGACGGGTAAACAAACGCTGAGTCAGCTGATCTGTGATTGCTTATTTAGGACTAGCCTGAGGCCGTCAGAGATCACGTGAGTCCTGGTATCCCAGCCATGGGGTCCCGCACGTGAGCCAATTGGGATCAAAACAAATATGGTGCGTTGTCCGTGGGGTAAATCAAGCAAACCTCGTAATCGAGTCAATGTAGTTCCTCCTTTCACTATCATTCAAATTTTGACAAAAAGCATCAAAAAGTGACGACATCCTATTGTTGTGGGTGGCAGCCATTTGAAGCATCCCAGTTGCAGCGCGGACTCCACTCGGCCCGCTCGAAACACCCCCAAGGCCCCAGTTCCCGCATTCCCTGGTTGTTCGCGGGCAAATTGGCTGGGTCTTCTCTTTCACCTTTCACTCCCTAGTTCTTTGTACTCCCTTTCGGTCTCTTACGGTCCTCGGCATCGATCATGTCCGGCCGGTTTGTGCGTTCCTCAAAGTATCGTGAGTATACTGTGATCTGCATCCTAATAGCTTCCCCGCTGACCGTTGCGAAACCTGGCAAGGCCACGTCTTCGGGCGTTCGACGAAAAAGGTACTCCTGAAACCCCGTTCCTCTCGGGCATGACCACAATACTAACACCCTTCTGCAGGAGCAATGCTATGACAACCTTCGAATCTCGCGAAATGCGTGGGACACCAACCTGATCAAGGTGCGTCCCTCTCGTCCCCTACCACCGCCCCCTGACCTTTCGCCGCAACACCCCCCGACCTGACATATGACGAAATAGGTTAACCCCAAGCATCTTGCTGTCAATTGGGAAGCTGGCGGTGGTGGTGCTTTCGCCGTTGTCCCTCTCGAGGAACGAGGCAAGCTTCCAGAGCGCATCCCTCTGTTCCGTGGCCACACCGCAGTGGTTCTCGACACCGACTGGTGAGGGACATGCATTCGGGGTATTGAGCTCATAAAAACTGACTGATTTCACCCGACAGGAACCCTTTCGACGATGATCTGATTGCCTCGGGTTCCGACGACGGAAAGGTATATTTTCCCATGACGATCGCGGGGAATTGCAGCTGACCAAGTACCAGGTCTTCCTCTGGCGGGTTCCGGAGAACTTCACTGTCCGTCCCGATGCCGATGCCGACGACATTCAAGACATCGCCCCCGTTGGAAAGCTCGCCGGTCACCCGAAGTACGAAATCCCCGCCCAACCTTGCGACATTGGGGCGCACTACTAATACCTTATTTTACCACCTGCAGAAAGGTCGGCCACGTGCTCTTCAACCCCGCGGCGGAAAACGTGCTGGCAACGGCCTCGGGAGACTACACTGTGAAAATTTGGGATATTGAGGCTGGTGCGGCGAAGCTCACGCTGAATGTTGGTGACATTGTTCAGTCCCAGGCGTGGAGCGCCAATGGCTCTCTGCTGGTGACCACCTCCCGCGATAAGAAGCTGCGCATCTGGGATGTCCGTCAGGAACGGCCCGCGCATGAGACCAATGGACACTCGGGAGCCAAGAACAGCCGTACCGTCTGGCTGGGCGAGCGCGACCGGATCGCGACCACCGGTTTCTCTAAGATGAGTGATCGCCAGCTGGCTCTCTGGGATATTCGTGCCGTCCGGGAACCCATCAATGGTTTCAAGACCCTGGACTCGATCTCTGGTGTCTGTATGCCTTTCTGGGATGACGGTACCAGCTGTCTTTACCTGGCTGGACGAGGGTGAGTGTTTAACTGTTGTACTTTCCCCATCTATTTGCTGACGGTTTCCTGCAGCGACGGAAATATTCGTTACTTCGAACTGGAAAACGATAAGTTCGAGTTCCTGTCCGAGTACAAGTCCGCCGACCCCCAGCGTGGTGTCGCATTCATGCCCAAGCGTGGCGTCAACATGCACGAGAACGAGGTGAATCGCGCCTTCAAGACCGTCAACGACAGTTACATCGAGCCTGTTTCCTTCATCGTCCCGCGTCGATCGGAGAACTTCCAGGATGACATCTACCCGCCCACGTTCGGTCTCACTCCCGCCATGAGCCCCTCCGAGTGGTTTGCAGGCAAGGAGGCTATTCCTCCTAAGATTTCCATGGCCAGTCTCTTTGATGGTGACGGTCTGAAGGAAATCTCTGGTGTCCAGGACAAGCCCACCGGTACTATCGATGCCCCCGCTCCTAAGCCAGCTCAGCCCGAGCCTGTTATTCCCCAGGTTGCCCCCAAGGCTGCCCCAGAGTCTGCCCCCGAGCCCACCCCCGTCGCTCGCCCCGCCCCGTCCATGAAGGAGCAAGGTGCCTCGATGGCCGCCATGGTCAACAAGTTCGCCGACGATGAGGAAGTTGAGGAACCTGCGGATGATGACTCCAGCTTTGAGGAGGTCCCCAAGCCCGCCGACCGCCCTGCTCGCTCGCCTGTTGCCGAGTCTTCCTCTCCACGAGTCAGCAGCCCGCTGCGACCAAAGGAGCCTGAGCCCGAGGTTAAGCCCCAATCTCCTGTTGCTGTAAGTGAACCCTCCCCCTCATAACCCCTCCCTTTTCGCGGGCCAAGTATTAACTATCCTTCCACCCTTAATAGACTCCCACCGCTTCCTCACCTGTTATCGAGTCTGCCGCCCCAGCCAGCCACAAGGAAATCGAAGAGATTAAGAATTTGATCGCTCAGCAGACCAAGATCATTGCCGACCAGGCCTCGCAGATGCAGAAGCTGACCTCCGAGGTGGAAGCTCTGAAGAGCAAGCTGAACTGAGGCAGGTAAACTGTGCGATGTGACTAAATATGAACAAATGGGGAGGTTTTAGTGTCCATTTGGCCCTTCCAATGGACATATTGAAATTGGAGATTTTCCAGTGGGTGACGGTAAACATAACATGCATGTGTACATGCCCAGTGTCTCGGTGGAGATGAGAAGGATGGATACGCTACGGCCTGTGGATAGGTAGTCTTGTTTTTTTTAGCGGATTTGTCAATACATCAGTTGCCAAAAGCAGATTGTATCGAGCTTGTTGTAGTATTTTACTTTGTTTTGTGCAACCTTACGCAGTCGACTATACGGATGTTGCTTGTAGACCAGTGAGTCTCTAGGTACGGGCTCATTCGTATCGCAGGGATATATATATGCTAGCATCGGTGGTTCCATTTCACCTAAGGATCAGTTTACAAGGAGTCTATCTGATTCGAATATTCCCATGAAACATATCTAAAAGTACCTATTGACTCTTGTTTAGCAGTCAACTTGCAGGTATGTATTTAGGCCAGAAACCTCGAATGTCAACGTCTGGCGCTTCACGTGACTACTTTGGTCATTTGCCAGGACCTGGGGATCACGTGATCACAAGGGTCTAGGCCTAGAGACCAGCTTCTTGACTGATGTGGAACCAAGAAAAAATAATCGATTGTTCATCAGCAAACTACATCATTACTACTATACTGTATGTGGCCGCTCAATAATAATAATGTGCCACATGCCATATCCATCAGACTCCATCTTCTTCTCCTTGAATTTGAATCGGCGATGCAATCGGGCACTACGGGGACCACCGTGCATTTGACTCGGGCTCTCGGCCAGACTTTGGTCCCCACAATCCGAATTAAGGTTGACTGACCTTATGACGTTGTAGCCCGATGGCAAGTCGAACAGCACATTTCCGAGGCGGTGCCCGGGATTGAAAAGGCGACCAAGGACTGGATCGCCATATGACCTTTTTCACATATCTCCTTGAATAACCGCTACCTACCTAGAAATAAAACGCAGCCGTGGACTTTGGGTTGAAAAATCCATAGACTCTTCTCTTTCTCCAAACTCTGAACTTCATCCGGAGCTATTTCTCGCCACCCACCGCAATCATGGAGCCCATTATACACCCCATCTTCGAAAGTCAGACCGGAACCTGGCAGTATATCGTGGCCTGCCCCAATACTCGCCAAGCAGTCATCATCGACTCGGTCCTCAACTTGAACCTGGCCGAATTCAAGATCGAAACCACCTCCGCCGACCAGCTCCTAGCCGTCGCAGAAGCCAACAATTACACCATCACCCGACTTCTCGAAACACACGCCCATGCAGACCACCTCACGGCTGCATTCTACCTCCAGCAACAATTACTCGCCGCAAACAAACCCAAAGCCCCCATCAGCACGGGCCGGCGCATCCGACAAGTCCAGAAGACTTTCGGTGCCAAGTATGGAGTCCCGCAGGCGGAATTAGACCAAGCCTTTGACTACCTCTTCGATGATGATGAGACATTCAGCGTGGGCGATATCACCGCCCAAGTCCTTCATTTACCCGGACATACTCCCGATCACAGC
This sequence comes from Penicillium sp. PF1803, assembly GCA_023626575.1. Taxonomy (NCBI): domain Eukaryota; kingdom Fungi; phylum Ascomycota; class Eurotiomycetes; order Eurotiales; family Aspergillaceae; genus Penicillium; species Penicillium sp. PF1803. Next base: position 88,901 of record JAMAGZ010000085.1, on the reverse strand, counting down.
GGGTACAAGATCGGCAGCAATGTCTTCACGGGCGATTCCATCTTCAACCCGGACGTCGGAAGCGCCCGATGTGATTTTCCCAACGGCGACGCAAACGCCCTGTACAATTCCATGCAGATCTTACTCGCTCTGCCGTCTCACTACAAGTTGTACACGGGTCATGACTACCCCCCCACTGATTCAGGCCGTGAGCCTCTCCCCTACGTGACGGTGGCGGATCAACTGGAAGGCAACAAACATGTCAAGCAAGGGACCAGTGAAGAGGAATTTGTCGACTGGCGACGAAAGCGGGACTCGAGTTTGAATGAGCCGCGACTTTTGCATCCGGCGTTGCAGGTTAATATTCGAGGGGGTCGGTTGCCGGCTAGTTCGGATGGGACGCAAAGGACGTTTCTTCAGGTGCCTTTTCATATCCCGCAGTTTCGATCAGTCGCAGGGGCAGCATTATAAGTCGAGGATTTAGTTTGGTGGAATCCAGGATATTTGGCTTCGCTTTCCCCCTATAGAATTTGTTGATCAATACATCAAAAGTGGGAAGTTTTGCGCGTTAGTTTTCTCTGAATGCAATGTTTTTTTACTTGAGAGATCAACAACCATTGATCCGAACACCTTGCCGAGAGGGTTATGGGTTTCATTAACATGCTATACCGGGTTTAGCCCCAAGTTTGTAAGTTCTCAACTCAAAAAAGGAATTCCAAAAAGGACAGCACATTTAAACATCCAAGTCTTTAACCTCCAGGTTAAATACGATTTTTCTAATCAAGACTTTGTGTACATTTCCCTCAAAAGGATTTACTAATTAACCATCATAGTCTCCTTATCAGCCCTCTTACTCCACTCACTCCAACTCCCATCATAAAGCCTCGTGCTAATATTCAACCCACTCGCACTCAATGCCATATCCAATCCCGCCGCAGTAACCCCCGTATTGCAATACAACACAGTCGGCACATCCGGTTTCACCCCAGCGGCTTTAAAAAGCTCCCTAAGCTCCGCGGGCGATAATACCATTTTATCCGATCCCAACAGAGATGAGAAAGGTACATTGATAGCGGATGGGACATGCCCCACCGGCAGAGCTGACGAGCCCTCGGCGTCGGGGGGACCAGAGAAGCGGGCACTGGGTCTTGAATCGATGATTTGGTATTTTTGCGCTTGAGTTGGCTCGGCGATGATATCGCGCAGTTCCTCGAAGGAAATGACATCCCTCACGCTGGACACAGCTTGTTCCGGGTATGTCACTTCCGTCGAGGCGCTGGAAGGTCCTGATACCTTGCCTGTGGCAACGGGGAACCCCTCTTCGACATAACGGGGGAACGTATTCAAAATGTGAACAGCCTTGTGCCCGAAATGCTGACACATCCATGCAACTCGTGGCGATGAGTAGAATCCTGGTTCCATTGGGTCATAGATGACCAGGACATCACTGGGCGTGATTTGGAGTTCTGTCATATAGCCCGCAAATTCGGATGGCGTGGGTAGCATCATTGGGTACTGGGAGTTAGTGTCTCTGATTATATCCATGTTGAGAAATCTGGCCAACGGTTAGGATGGAATCACCACCTGATTTAGAGGATGAGGATTGTGATATACTAACACAGAGCCCGGTATGTGCTGAGATTCAAAGCATTCCAGTGACGAGGTTCTCCCCGCAGTCAGAGGAATCACCCGAAAAGCACTCGAAGTATCCGACAAGGCATCGTGCAATTCCGTGGGTGAGATGAAGAGTGACGTGAACGGGGTAAGCGAACTCATGGCGAATTCCGAGATCGAGGAAGTGTTGATCGTGTATCTGGAGCCGACTACTATCTGGGTGAGATGAGTTGATAAATTATACATCCAAAGTACTCCGTACAGTTTTCCTGGCGGCCCAATAATCATGATAATATAATGAGTAATGACGAGCACAGCCCAAGGAAAAGAATTCGGCGTTTATCTGTGGGCCCGCGAATCGCCGTTTAACGGGGTCACGGACACTGGTCCTGGCCACTCGGTCGCCGAGATCCATTCAGCAAGAACAAGAACAAGAAATCGGAATTAATAATGACAATGATCCTTGAATGTTAATATATTATTATTATAATAATACAATAATATAATATTAATATATATAAAACAGTTACTGCGCTAAATCATAAATGGGTGCGTATCGTGTGATTAGCAATCTTGTATCGTCGTTTTAGCAATTCCCGCCCTTCTATATGTATGCGGGCCAGTCTCGGCCGTGAATTGCGCGTCAAAACGTTCAACGCCGACTCAATGTCACTTAATTCCACCCGTCGAGCTCCGAGGAGTTTATATTCTAGCTCCATGCCTATTTTACGACGAAACACATGTCAACACAGACATTTTTTAGCTTCCACTTCCAAATTATGAGCTTAAAACTACCTTTACGCAGTGCATTGATCAAACAAAGCTCCTGTCCCTTCCAGAGGATAACTAAGATCACAGAAAAGACACACCACAAGTGGGATCCATAAACTCCGACAGCAACCTCGAGGAAAATTGATCATTGATGGAATCCTCATCCATCGGGAGGTACATGGCAGTCTCGTCGAGACCCGGATGGGCTCGAGGATCACCCTGTGGCAGGGTAGGTTTCCTCTCAAAGGGCGAGTATTCCGATGAAGGAGTCACCACTTGCGCCGTAGCACTCCTCAAATGAGTATGAGCCGTCTGTGCTAAAGACCACTTTGCCCGCAACATCTTGAGACAGCCAAGAACAAGAACGATTCGATTTTGATGGTGATCCACACACACAGCTCCATGGATCTCGGTGGCGGCCAGCTGAACCAGGCCACATAATATCGCGATGAAAACGATTGCAGGACTGTACCCCCGGGCATCCGAGCGCACGGCAAGTAGGTTTGACAAATTTTTGGAAGCTTCCATGGTTTTGACATCGTGGACATGGCGCGTCAGGGAAGGAGAGAGTCGGAATGGTGTTACAGGGCAGATGGAAAACATCGAGTCCGGGAATCGGGGCCGGATATTACTGCGCGGCAAATGGAGAAGCATGGCCGCGTACTGTATCGTGCAATGAGCCTGGAACAGCATCTCATCGATACTCCCGTACATGTCCACGATCTCGATCTTCTGTGGCGGAAGGTGGTGGATCCAACTCACGAGCGTGTTTGCCACGGCTTGCAAGTGATCATGATGTGTCTCGGGTAGGCCGTTGAGGACGACGACACGGGCCAGAATGCGAGCCGCTTCAATACAATAGGCAAATGAAGAATAGTGACTTGTATCCTCATCCTCAGTGTAGACGCGCGATCTGAAGGCAGCAAGGGACTGCGGCGGGGGTATCGTCTCGAGAGAGGAGTAAGTTGACTCTTCGCAGGGCAGCTGAACATCGGAGTAAACATCGCTGCATCTAAGGCGCATCTTTTCGTTCAAGGTGCCCACGTAAATCTCCCAGATGAACAGAATCCACCAAGTCCGCCGCAAGCTTTCCGCCTCGTGTTCCCTCCCAGCCGCAGCTGCGATCACGAATCCCTCTCGATGCATCCCCAGCTCCAGCGCAATATCGATTGCTTGCGTTAGAGATGACTCAGCCTGGGAAGTCTCGTTGCGGGCGCGCATGATAATCGAGTATAAGAGCAGCGCCTGTACCATATTAGGCGTTCGTTCTGCCGTGCCGTTTAGGATGAGCCATGTTGACTCTTGCAAGGTATCATTGTCAAGGACCACAGAGTAGTGGCTGCCGATGAACTTGACCACCTGCTGGAGATATCGAGGATATTCCCGCCTCTCAAACAGCGGTGCGGGGACCAGGATCGGATGTGCGGCGTGAAAATTCTCGTAAAAGAGGCGCACCAGTCGAGCTTCCGGCACGATGGATTCGGGTGTATTTCCTTGAATCCCAAGTGTTGCTGAATTCTCTGCACCTGGGAGATGGCGGATCGTGCCTCCGTTTCGTGAATGATCGCCCGTTATGTTCGCTGTAGGAGGGGATTGACTCTTTGCGCTTGCGCCGAAATTCGCGACCGGCATTACGGGCGAGACCTTGTCGATCCTCCTCCGCCTACCGCCTCGACGAGATGGGAGGAAGACGCAATCGATCTGGGCGGCCACGCATCGCGAGCAGGTCGGCCTGCGGGCGTCACACTTGATATGGTGTTTGCGACACTCGATACAGGCGAGCGACGAGGGACGGGGTTTAGTGGTGGTGGTGGAATTGGAGGGAGATGGTGGAGTCGGCATGAGGCCAGATCTGGATTGCACCGAGATTAATTCAGCAGGAAGTATCCGTATTTTAACAAACTGGAATCCGGAGAAGTATAAAGGGAAAAAGACCCCCCAAAAAAACAAATATGGTCGGCATCAGTATCGAGTCATGAACATTATTCGGGGACCACTTTAATAATCACTGGGTGGCGCTACCAGGTCCAGTTGGAACTTGGTGGACGGGGGCTAATTAGCAGCCACCTGACTTGGATGCCCAATTTCACAGGCAGAAAGACCGGCAGAATCCCGAAATTGACCCCAGTCCAACTAGTCCAACCAGTCCAATGACTGCAGTGCTCGGCACCAGCGGAGGGCGGTCTCCCAAACGGTCAACGGGATACTTGGCGATGAACTGGAGATCCCCGAATTATGCGGGGACATGGGGTCCTTCTCGGCGACCCACTTACTCGTTATAGTTTTGACATCACCTCGGAGTAGCATGTATTAAGTAAGTAGTAGTATTAGTAGAAAGTATTAGTTAGTTAGACATTATAGATATTACTAACTTGGAGCTGTCTAGATCATAATTTCCATGACCTAAATCTGATTGTGAGCATGAATCGATCACACTTGCAATACAGATGAGTATCCTATTCTGTGCCAGCCCGTTGTTCATCCAAAGAGAACAAAAATACATCTATTATTGTAACATTAGAAAGGTGTGTACATCGTTAGATAGCCGCATGTTCATCATATTATATGATCCACCACGACCCAGCAACTTTTCTGTTTAGTTCCCCGCCGTTTCCAGCTCCATAACCTTCTTTTAACTCCACACTCTCCGATATGTAATGCCTCTCTGCCATCCACATGGTAGCCAATGATTTACTACACGAGCTCGAACAAGATAGACAACTGAAATGAGTGCATTATGAATGAGGAGGGAGGATCTTCTCTTCAATAATGCCCGCCTTTCTCGCTAAGTTCCACCATGTGAAAAGTGTGCAAGCTGAGGACGAGTTTGCGAGTTTCTTCGGCAGATCATCAAAAACAGAACTGTCCGGACAAAGGCTATCTCTTGGCCGGTTAATCAACCCAATTAGATGCAGTCGCCAGTCATCCCATATTGGAATTTCAATGTGTCGAAAGGCTCGGAAACTCTCATATTGCAGAGGAGGCTTGGGAGGCCAATGTGCACGTAAAAGTTGGCAAGATGCGCCTAGAGCGCTGTTATGAACGTATGTCTTCCGGCGAGGCAGTAAATCGGTTCCCAGCCTTTGTCCACGGCTGTATCCTTTTGGAGGGTTGGGAAAGATCAAACGGGCCGGGGAGTTCTGGAACGAAGGGATGGTCACCATGAAAGGGTAAGGGAAACGGTCGATCGGATAAATGATGCACAAGCACTCTGCGATTGTTCTGAGTTGTTCGAAACGCCAGATCAGCCCCTTTTGGATATATCGCTCGGTGAAAGAGGTTCTGACCTCCAAAGACTAGTCCCATCGCGTGTTTGCCACGTGTAAAACGCAACTGAATGTCACAAGCGTCCATAAAATACGTGGATGTGTTGGATATATTTCAGCCCAGGAAGGAGCATGGGGTATGATCTGGATAGGTACGCTTTGAGGCTCCGATGACCTTCCCTTTATCCATTCAATGGCTTTGCGGGGAAAGCCGACCGCACGGCGAGGCTCTGCAACCATAAGGCGACTCAAAAGAAGATGAATGCAAGTAGAAGCGGTGCGACAGATATTCCCTGCTATACTCACATCTTTTTCTCACGGTTGCTAACGAATAGTCAGCGGGGAGAGAAAGCGGCACAGTAGATAGTGTGTGAATGCTATCTAGTAGCACTAGGAGGCTCGGGAGAGTAAATGAAGTCCCATCTGATTCGAGAAATACGATATTGCGAAATTGATACTGTAGCCGATGGGAGAGGATCGGACAGTTGTTCATCGCCCGCTCAGTGATTGTCTTGTAATCGATGCTAAACGCTTGATCCGCTCAGGCGGACTGTCTAAGCAAGCCATCAAAGCTAGCAAAATCAGTGCAAAATTCAAGGATAGAGACTATGACCTCGGGTGGAGAGATTAAGAAAGGATCCACGGTGACTGTGAGACGAGGAATCAGAATGAGGTGTTGGTGTTGCTGTGTGAGCGATGGCGGACAAAGCGGAAGAAAAACAAGTGGCTTCACCCTTATTAGTGTTATATTCTGTAAATATTGGGGGGGGGGGGGGGTCAATCCTGCGTAGAAGCAAGTTGGAAGTTACAGATATGATGACAGGCCAGTAAGCAAACCCGAATAACCGGAATCTCATCAAATGACCACCACTATATGCAGGACTGCAGGTATGTCGAATACTAGATCTCTGCCACTAAAGGTAAAAATCATTTGATCGGATTGGCTCGTTAGGAAATCTCCTTATCCAGTCCAATTCGATCTCCGGTCCTCTTGGCACGTGGGTTCGGCTATTGCAGCTGCAACTGCAACTTCTCGTTCCTGCACCGCTTCCTTTTTCCTTTTTCCTTTTTCCCATTTGCCCGAATCGTCGAAATTCACCTTCCAGTTCAGTTGATAGGCCACAAGGGTCCAAACGAAGATACGCATATCCACCCAACAAGTCCCCCACGTGGGATGCAACACTCACTTTCATTGGTATTCGGCCCGCAGCTGGTGTCTTCAGGGTTTGGTGGAGTCGTGGAGATTGCATCGTCCGAGCGCACACCACAACATCAATGAACATTGGCGGCAACGGCGGAGCTTTGGTTGACCACAAGGGCTCGGCACGACATCTCATTAGCTGCAACAGAAGAGCTAAGCTTTCCAGAAGGCGGAACAAGCTTCTGTCGTATAACAAGCCGGATTTAACGGAAGCAAAGCACAGGAAGAATGGCTCGCTTTCGCGAGACCTGTCGCGACCTGGCGGCGACATTCCACTCCTCAGGGTGATCCCTGATCCCTGATCCCTGACTATATATATCAGGGTCATGGAGCTTATTGATCAACAGTGACGGAAAGCTGTTTCTACAGTACTATTTACCCTTGTTCTTTTTTTCGACCCTTTGCTTTCGCCAACATGCCTGTCATGTCTCGTATTGCCCTGACCTTGGGCCTGGTCTTGGGTGCTTCTGCTGCCCCGAACTCAATCGTCGCGCCCACTGGTGCCGAGAAACTTACTGTCGCTCTTTTGGGAGGTAGGTTGATCATATCCTTGGCGATATCCACTGCTGCCGATAAAACACATACGCAGAAAGACTGACTTGTCTTGGCTTATCATAGACTACGGTTGGACTGGTTGGCAGCCTCTGCCTCTGGACTTTTGCAACAATGTCTTGCCTAAGCTCCGGGCTGATGGTGTGACCATCTCTCGCGAACTCCAGAATGACTGTGACCCCGGTGACCGTCTGGCGATCTCCAATGCCACCATCGAGGAGAGTAAGTCATACCCCTGCCCACCAGGGCTCCCCAACAATACCGACAAGAGGTTCAATACTAACACCCTGCACAGCTCGCACTGCCAAGTACATCGAGAAGGTCTGTCTCCAGAAGGACTGTTCCGCCTTCATCTCCGTCGGCGACAACTTCTACGACAGCGGCGTCGACTTCACCTCCGAGGGAATTCAGCGCTTCTACGAAGGCTGGGCCAACATGTACGTCGGCAAAGCCTTCGACGGCAAGCCCTGGTACCAAGCCCTGGGCAACCACGATATCGTGGCCGGCAAAGCTGGTGTCGACTTCCAGACCCGCATCGCCCCTCTGATGGAGGACCGGTGGTACTTTGGCCACGACAATTCGCCCTACTACAGCTACGACCTGAAGGGCTCTAACTGGACCGCCACCTTTGCCGTCGTCGACTCGGACTGCTTCATCAACGATTACCAAAAGAACACCTCGGTCTACAACACCGACTACGTCATCGAATGCCACAAGACCACCCAGAAGCAAGTAGAGTTCCTGCGTAAGGCCTTCGCCGAGTCCGATGCCACCTGGAAGGTCCTCCAGATCCACCACGGTTTCATCTCCTCCTCGAGCAACTACACCGAGCTCGCGCCCTTGATGGACATTGTCCGCGAGAATAACGGTGTCGTGATCAACGGTCACGACCACTGCATGGCCCACTACCAGTACGAAGGCACCAACTTTGTTCTCACTGGTGGCGCCGGCTATGCCGAGGCTGGTGATTGCAACTTCGGTGTTCCTCTGGGTCCTTATGCCAAGTGGCTTGGTGCTGATGCCCGGCAGGCTGCTAATGGCTTTGTCACTCTTGACATTAGCTACAATGCGCTGCACTTTGAGTACTATGCTCGTGATATGACGCTCAAGGGTGCTGATTATTACCCCGTTGCTAACGACATGCTGCCTTCCTACAGCTTCGATGTCACCAAGCATGCTACCAAGCACAAGGCTTAAGCCTGGAGTACGGTACTCCCGGGGGGGGGGGGGGGGGGGGGGGTAATAAACGGCCGGGGGGGGTGTTGGGTTTTGTGTGTATTGTTTTTG